>VZRH01000969.1:67029-114570 GCA_013397555.1 Urocynchramus pylzowi
CGGGCCCCCCAGCCCGGCGAGGGGCCGGGGGCCGCGCTGCTGGGGCCGCTCGGGGGGCGCCTTCGGGGCGCGTTTCGGGGCTCCCGCTCGGGCTGCGGTCCCCCTTTGTTGTGTGCTGCAGTGCATGCTGGAGGGCGGCTGGACAGATCCGCTTTACTGAGCTCATCAGAAGGAGCAGAGGTGGAAGAAAAACCTGTTAGATCCCGAGTCCCTTGTCCCTCCTCGTTAATGCCTGCCAGTTCCCCGTGGTGTGTCTCCTACCGCCTCATCCAGCCTGCATTTAAACCTTTCCAGCGACAGGTCTTTCATCACTTCCCTGGGGAGGCTGTTGCACGACTGTGAGATTTAATAACAACACAAACGCCCTGGGCTCTGACATAACCCTTAACAGCCAGGCATCTCCCAGGGCTTCACAAAGGAGAGCAGCTCTGTTTTCATCGAGGGGAGGGGTAAAAAAGGGAACAGAAAAAATGAAATTGTTTATCCACTGCCACCCAAAATTAGCAGCAGATTTAGGAATCAAGCCCAGGTCTCCCAAGCCCCAGTCTGGTGCTGTAACTACTGTGTTTTGACCCAGCCTGATCTGTCTAATCCCCTTGGAGCACTTCAAACAAGCTAAGATACCTTGTAAATCAGATTTATGATCAATTTTCTGCTGATTTTTTTTTTCACGATGTGGGTATCAGTTTTTAAAAAAAAGCTGATAATCCAGGCTTGAAAATTGGGCTTTGTCCACCAAAGACGTCGTGTGAGGGCTCTCACAGGGAAGACATCTGGTGCCTCAGCTGAGCTGTCGTGTGTTTAAGGCCAGGAGTAGCACATCTGCAGCATTATTAATGTAGATTACAAAATAATTGCAGGGCAATCGACCAAGCTTAGTCTGACACAGCCCCAGTGTCAATGTCCTTTTTAAATTGGAGTCCTGCAAGGAGCAAATTCCCAGTTCCAAACTGAGGGTCTGTCAGAACCAGCCTCTTGGGCTTTGCAAAGTGGTTGGATGCATCTTCGTTCTTATCCAGCTTAAAACCAGGTTCCTTTTTTGGTCAGCAAAAATCCCAGGAGACTTCTCGTTGGGGAAGGGAATTCCTCTTCTGGTTTCCTTCAGTGGGTGACTCCTGGGAGTCTTCAACTACCCCTCTGGTCCTGGAGGGTGATGAAGTTTTTCTTTTCCTTTTCTCCCACCCTCAGCTGTTGCAGGGTTTTGCCAGGCAGCTGCCCTGTCCCCCCAAGATGTGTCTGCTTTTCCCTCCCAGTTAAGTCATTTTTATCTGCCATCTGGGGGTGTTGCAGTGCTTACCTCGCTCTTAGCAAAAGCCCTGGGATGGAAAACATTAAATCTGGACAAAAGGATTATTGCAATAACAATGTTAAGCACACTTTAGACGTATTTCTCACTCCTGTGGTGTGCCCATAACCCTCTCCATATGTCCAGCTCGGGGTTTTCAGTGGCAAGAGGCCTCAGCATCCTCTGATGTGCCTCTCCAGGGATTACTTTTCCCAGCACACTCACTGCTCCAGAGTCAACAGAGAGCCCACCACGTGAGAACAGGTTAAAGGAATCTGCTTCTCCTGAATGTGGTTCCTCTTTATGAATCCCACTGAGAGGCAAATATGATGGGAGAAGAACCAGAGCCCAATGGTGAATGGATGTACCTCTGAGTGGGAAACCAGGAGGTGATGCTTCCAGGAGCATGGAAGAGATTAGGGAAGAGCTGGCAAGGCAGGGAAGCCACGAGCTTCTGTTTGCCTGTGGTGCTTGTTTGCAGCAGGTTGATATTGCACCTCATTAGTCCCTTCTGCAGGGCTTCCAAGGTTTCTCCCAGCAAAGCTCTTCTGTCTAATGTCCAACCTGAACCTCTCAACCTGCAATCTTTGTCTGGCACTGCTGAGAATTTGGCTCTGCTTGGAAAAGCCTCTTCTCATCCTCCTGGCAGGATTTCTGTTGTGCTTCCCTGCTGTGTCTGAACTCCCAGCAAGACAGATCCCAGGCAGCAGAGACTCCCTTCAGATCATGATTTTTAATGGATGCCATTAAACACAGCCACAGTCTCAGGAACTGGCTGCCTCAGTTTCTGCTTCTGGAAAGCAGGTGAATCCCAGTAGCATCCTTCTGAGCTGTGGGCCCCTCACTGAGAGGCAGGGCAGGGACCAGCCCAGTCCCTGGTGCTTCTTCCTCCTCAGGGGAGGCAGGGATGAAGGTGGCAGAGGGGAGCAGGTGGGCAGGGGCTTCCCTCGGGCTCCCCCTCACTCCTGTGGGTCCCCCATTGTTGCCCTGACAAAGGCAGCCCTGTTCCTCCCCACAGCTATTCCTTGTCAGCATCCCTCAGCATTTCCCTGCCCACTGGCAGCCTTTCAGGAGGCAGAACGTGGATGGAAAGGGGATTAGTGCAGCAGGCTGCTGGAAGGTGGCTCCTGGCCGTGGGGTGAGGCAGGGTCAGGCCCACTCCCCAGGAATCTCATGAGCAGGGTCGGGGTGTCCCCAGAAATGTCTGGATTCTCCTCCCTGAACTCCTCCACCCTATGCCAGGGCAGAGGGGCCTGCCCTGGGTCCCCAGTACCAGTGAGGCCAAGTGGCTGGCTCAAGGCCATGCAGGAGCCAAGACCTGAAGCAGAATTAAGGGATTCCATGCCTAAAGCAGGAGCTGTGGCCACTGGGCTCGCTCCTTCATCCCTTCCCTGGCACTGCCGTGCCCGGCTCTGGCCTGGCCTGTTTGATGCTGCGTTTGCACCACACTTGGTTTCATGGTGTGGCTCAACTGTGAGACCCCAAGACTGCAGGAACTGAGCCCTGGGAGCTGGGTGATTCCCAGGCTCAGGAGACAGGCTCTTCCTGCTCCTGTTTACCCCTTGCCCACACTGGCCAGCTGGGAGGGATGGTGGCCGTGGAGCTGGAGGGTCAGCACTGCCCTGTGTGTGGGTTTCACTGACCCTGCACAGGATCTCGTGGCCATCCATGCCCACAGCCCCCAGCTCAGCCCCTGATGTCCTGGGGGAGAGGCCTGGCAGCCTCTCTGGGGTGGCTCACCGTGCTCCGGGGACACTCCACGTCCTCCAGGATGGAGGAGGAAGGGGCCTGGATCCCCCACGCTGTGCTTTGCCTTTGGGAAAGCCTCCTGCAGTGGAGCAGTGATCCCTGCAGTAAACAAACCCTTCCCAGGGCTGCTGATGGGAGCCATCTGTCAGAGAGGGGCCCCTGGCCCACCGGGCTGGGAAGGGGCTGGCTCTGCTCTGGGGGCAGCCCTGGTGGCCCCCCTGGAGAGGGGAGGGGGAAGGCTCCCTGCACCCTCCTGGCTGCAGGAAACTTGATCCTTCAGAGGCAGGTTGAGGTGGGGGGACTGCCTTGGGGGGCTGCCCCAGATGTTCCCTCTCCCTCCGTGTGCCCTGGGGTCAGGCAGGAAGGTGAGAGGGGATGCAGGGGCTGTCAGGGAAAGCTGTGTGGTCGAGCAGCGCTGCCTTCCTCCCCTCAAACTCCTCCCTGCTTGGAGCCATTGCTCACTACAAGGGCAGGAGGAAGAGAGGCTGGAGGGCAAAGGGGTTCTCACCTTGTCCTGAGCCAAAACCTGCAACTGCTGGCATGACCTGGAGAGGAGGACAGTCCTCGCTCCTGCTCTTCCCAGGCTGTGCGAGTGGCCAAGGGCTCTGCAACAGTCAGGTCTGGCAGTTACGGTGCCAGTCCCCACCTGGGGCACAGCCCTGGCCCCTGCCTTTGTCACACGTGTCTGTGCACCCCCAAAGCCAGCCAGCCCCGGGCTTCCCCAGCCTCGTGAAGGCTTTGTCACACCAGAGTGGCAGCGTGTCCTTCGGCACTGCCCCTGCCACCACCTCCCCCTCTCCTGGGGGCTGCCTTGGGCCCCAGTGCCAGCCTGTGCTCCTGGGAAGAGCAAGAGAGCCTCAAGAATCCCTCCTGCAGTTTCTCACTCGTTCTGGTTCCCTTATCTCCTCAGCACACCCTTCCCCTTTGAGATTGCTGCTCTTGCCTCTGCCCTGCAGCAGGAAGGAGGATCAGCAGCTCCTGGGGCCGAGGGGCACGAGAGGGTGAGTGCAGGGAGGGCAGAGGGGCTGGGGGGAACACCCTGCCTGGGGGGGGTGGAGGGAAAGGGGTCTGGGGGCATGAGGAGCAAAGAAACAAACAGTGGGTGGAAGCAACAATGCGTTTATCAGAGAAGCCCTGAGTGGTTTGGGTTGAAGGGACCTTAGAGATGGCCTCGCTCCATCCCCTGCCGTGTGCAGGGACACCTTCCCTGGAGCAGCTTCTGGGAAGGGCAGGAGGGGTGGGAGAAGCTGGGAAAACCGAGGGAGGGGAGGAGGATGAGCTGCGAGGGAAGGGGAGTTGGGGGAGGACAAATATTTGTGAGAAAGGCTGGGGTGAAGGTGAAAAGGGGGAGGGCTGTGTGTGGAGGGGGGACACCAGGTTTTGTGGGTCCTTCAGGTTCCCTGCAGGGTCTGTGCTGGGCTGTGGGCCCTGGGGGCACGAGGAGAAGCTCCTGTCCCAGGGAGGGGGCAGGGAGGGGCTGTGGGGCTGGGCCCTGGCCCCCAGCAGATGCTGGGCTCAGCAGAGGCCGCCGGAGCTCGGAGAGCAGGAAATAACAACCAAACCGCAGGGAGACGGGAAATTATGCTGACAGAGCAGGGCTGGCCTCAGCTGAGGCTGTGGAACGTTTGCAGCAGGGCTGTGAGGGGCACCCAGCAGGAGCCCACGACCTGGGGAAATGGTCTTTCAACTCTGAAGGCAGCCATGAATTTTAGGTGCTTTGCTGGGTGTACCTCAAGCCTGCTGTCAGCTGCTGGGGTCTGGCAGCCAAAGAGCCCCCTGAAACTCAGGACATGTTTGCAAATGTCCCTGTGAGGTGGGCATTGAGGAGATGCCCCTGCCCCAAGCCCTCCACCCTGACACGTCTCTGCCCTGGGGCTTTCTCAGTGTCCAGCCCAGTCCTTGGGCAGCAGGAGGGTTTTTGGGGTGGCAATATGAGGCCAAGGGAGTTCAGTAGAACACGAAAGCAGCCCCAGGCAGAGGCAGGTCCTGGTTTTCCAGCCTCCAGCTCATCCCCATCATTGCAGAGCCACCCCTTCACCCTCCTTTTTGCTGCTCTGCTCCTCCCTTGGCAGCCTCACTCAACCCCTCAGCTCTGTCCTCTGTATTCAAACCAGGGCTCATCTTTCACGGGTGTTTTGAGGGTAAAGTGCAGTGGGGAAAACCCCCTGAGGAGCTGTCAGTGCATTTTTAGCTCTTTTTTACTGAAAGGGGTGATTTGCCATGCTGGTGTTTTTTCCTGTGCTGGTCCCAGCCCTGTCAGCCTCATCCTCCCAGGCAGTCAGCACACCACACGGGGCTCAGCCCAGGGGCTCCTCCAGAAGACAAAATCCCATCCCTTGCTCTGTTGAGCTGTGATCAGTGAGACTTTTCTGGGCTAAAATTAGACTAAAAGCACAGTCCTTCCTCCAGCAGCACCAGTCCTGTAGTGGCTGCATTAGTGACACAGGGGTTGCTGGTTTTGCTGCCTTGGCTGGGGGTCAGCCTTGCTGCTGGTGGCGTGCTCACTGCCTGGCAGGTGCTTCCTCAGGTGGGTTTGGACTAGAAGCCATCACATCACCTTCCAGGTGTTCAGAGCCCCAAACCCTCCAGCTGCTATCAGATTTCCAGACCTGCAGCTGCTGTCCAGTTCTGTGTGGCTCAGTCTCTGGCTCCCTGAGGAAGCCCCAGCCCAGCCTCAGGGGCTGATGTGACCCTGAGGGAGCTTTGAGCACACACCAGCTCCTGCAGAGCCGCTGGGGTCGGTGATGAAACCAGCCCCACTCCTCATGACATTTCCTTTCCAGGTGTTGCAAGAGTTCTGTCTCTGACACCTCTGCAGGGAGCATCGACCCACAGCCTTCAAGCTCAGGATTAAAGGGACGGAGAAGGGAAAGGAGCCATGTTCCAGGCCACGGGGGCCACCAGCCCAGCCCCAGCTCACGTAGGTGGCATCCTGGGGCTTGTGTGGGAACTTCGGCTGGGTCTGGGCTCTCAGGGGGGAGGGCTGTACACAGAAGCTGTGTTCTGACCTGACGTTTTAGGGTGATCAGAGGACAGTCACAGCTCCTCAAACAACAGGACTGGGGACAGGAATGTTCCAGCAGAAGGTGCTGTTTGCTGAGCACGCTGGACGCCAGCCCCAGGCTCTGCTCCATGCAGAGCTCCTGGAGCTGCTGGCTGTTTGTTTGTGTTTCCATGGCTTTCCGTGATCACAATTGAGCTGCTTAGGGCTGGAGTGATTGGAGATGGAAAAACATAAAGGTTCAAGAACATCTCCTGCTGGGACAGGATACAGCCCTTCCCCGAGGGAAGATCTCTCAGATACGGAGTGGGGAGCTGCCTGAGCCGGCCAGGAGGCTGCCAGAAGAGGAGTGACAGCAGCCCTGGATGGCTGCAGCCCTGGGAGGGGATGCATCAGCTCCAGAGGGGCAGCTCTTCCCTCAGCCCTGGTCAGCTGAGCCTGGAAACAGCAAATTCAGCCCCAGGCCCAGGGGAGCACCTGTGGCTGCTCTCCCAGTGCCAAGGGATGTGACTGGTTTTGCACCAGGAGCTCCTCGCTGCCCGTGGCCCACTGTTGACTTTGGCTGCTGCCTCCAGCCTCGAGGGACTGAGAGGAAAATCATGTCCCTGACCTCAGGCAGTGAGAGCAGCTGGGAAACCTCTGAGGAGGCAGCTCGGCCAGGGGAGAGCTTCCTGTGCGTCTCTTAGACAAACTGTTTCCAAAAATACAAAGGAGGAACGATGGGGAAGGACAAGGCAGGAGGAACAGGGGGTGTGGGGATCAGCCTGGGGGCAGAAGGGCAGTGCTGGGCAGGCAGAGCCCAACTGCAGCCGGAGGAAGGATGAGGACAGCAGGGTGACATCCTGGGGGGATGTCCTGGGCTCACACTGCCCTGACCTTGGGGACAAGGCGTGAGGGGGTGAGCCAGCCCTGACTGGGCACCTGGCAGGAGTGCCACTGCCCCTTGGGAAGGAGGGAGCACTTCCATCAGTGCCAGGGAGGGTGAAACTCCTGGGGTGGCTGCCAGGGAGCCAGTGGGTGCCTGTGCAGTTGCCCTGGGGTGGGTGCAGGATGTGCACTGGTGAGGGGGGTTTGGAAGGGATGAGCTGTTGCAGCTGCAGATGGGACAGGGTGCAGAGAGACCCTGCCCTGAACCCTGGGCGTGTGCCCTGGTGCTGCAGGGCTGAGCAGCCCCAGAGCTCAGCTCTGCCCCTGCCCTGCTGCCCCAAGCCCTCCCCAGGGCTGTCCCCTCCTTTCCTGGGGCTCAAACGGGGCAGAGGAACTGGAAACAAAACCTCGGCCTCGAGAGGCTCCGGGACAGCGAGGGGCCCCCAGCCACGCCCGGGGGAAGGGGCCACTGCCCCCTGAGCCTGGCAAGGAGCCCGGGGCAGCTCTGCCCAAGCCCTGGGCACCTCCAGCAAGGGGAGCTGATTGCCCTGCTCCAAGGCAGGAGCAGCACCTCGGGGCAGAGCTGCTGTGTGCAGGTGCATGAGCCACAGGTGGTGGTTTACAGGTGCAGGTCACACAGGGGTTTTGTCAGGCTCTTGTGCCAAGCTCTCATTTTGCTTTCTCCTTCCCTTTTTAGGAGGCCAAAAGCAGCTCAGGAGGCAGCACAGTGCAGCGCTCCAAGGTACCTTTGTTTTTTCTACACCACAGAATCATCCCAGAATGGCCTGGGGTGGAATGGACCTTAAAGCCCATCCAGTGGCAGCACCCTGCCCTGGGCAGGGACATCTCCCACTGTCCCAGGCTGCCCCAGGCCCTGTCCAGCCTGGCCTTGGACTCTTCCAGGGATCCAGGGGCAGCCACAGCTGCTCTGTGCCAGGGCCTCATCCTGCTGATCCTTGGCAAGGCTGGGAGGGCCAAAAGCCCAAGCTCCAATCCAGCATCAGTGGAGTGGCCCAGAGAGGGTGAGGGAGATGGGGCTGCTTCCTGCCCCCCAGTGCTCTGGTGGATGGAGGGCAGGGAAGGGGGCAGTGGTGGGATTGTGGTCGTCCCAAACTCCCTCCTCATCCTCTGCCTCCCTCTGCTCTGCCCTTGGCCAGTCCTTCAGCCTGAAGGCGCAGGTGAAGGAGATGTGCACTGCCTGCCAGAAAGCCGTGTATCCCATGGAGCGGCTGGTGGCCGACAAATTCGTCTTCCACAGCTCCTGCTTCTGCTGCAAGCACTGCCACACCAAGCTCAGGTGAGCCGGGCTGTCCCCGTGGTGGGACAGGTGCCACTGCAGCTCTGCTGGGACCCTCCCAAATGGTGCCCCCCATCACTGCCCCTCGCTTGGCCAGGAGCCAAAGGCCCCAGCCCACCCCTCACAGCAAAACAAGGGTTTATCTGCACACCTGGGCCCAAGTCGCTGCTAAATCCTGCCTGGTGTGGAAGGAGAGATGCTTCCCCTTGAGAGCAGCCCAGGGGAACACGGAGCTGAGCCAGAGCCTCCTCCTGGAGGGCTCAGAGCAGAGGCTGAGCTCCTCTGGGACCCCCCCATTTCTACCAGCCTCTGCTGCTGGGAGGGAGCTGTTGGCCCTGAGGGTCCCCTCCTGCCCGTGTCCCCTCCTGCCCGTGTCCCCAGGCTGCTGGGTGTCCCCAGGCTGCAGCTGAGCCTCCCTGCCCCGCTAACCCTGCCCTCCCTCCCCAGCCTGGGCAGCTACGCCGCGCTCCACGGGGAATTCTACTGCAAGCCCCACTTCCAGCAGCTCTTCAAGAGTAAAGGCAACTACGACGAAGGCTTCGGGCGCAAGCAGCACAAGGAGCTGTGGGTGCACAAGGAGGTGGAGAGCGGGCCCAAGTCGGCCTGAGCAGGGCCAGCCCCGAGGAGCTGGGCCGGGTGAGCTGAGCTGATGTAGAGCAGGACCTGGGCCAGGGCAGAGGGGAGCCCCTCTTTGGGGGGTGCTCAGGGGGCTCCTGCAGGCTCTAAGGACAGGGCAGAGGTGACCAGGGTGCAGCCCCTGGACCTGAAGCCCTCTCTCTGCAGGCCCCTCTCCCCAGTGAGATCAGAGCAGAAGCAATTGCCCCCCGTGGGACCCCCAGCCCTGTTGATCCATTTCAGGCCTGTCACCATGGACAGGGGATGAGCTGGGGGCTGATCCAGCTTGTGAGCCACTGCAGAGCCCCCAGCTCTGCCACACCAGCCCTGCACTGCTGGGGCTCTGGAAAAGGAGGGTCCTTGGTTTACATCAGCTCAGTTCAGCTGGGATTTTTCAGCCTTAAGGATGTTGCCCTGCCACGGTTCAAGTGTCTGTTTTTTATATTTGCCTTCGACTGGTACGTTCTGCGCTGGAGCCTCGCGGCAGCTTCACCCGCGCGCCTTTATTTTTGTAATACAAGGTTTCCCAGCCTTCCCTGTCTTGTCCTGTGTTCCCAGGGGCCTGGGGAGGTGGGACTGGTGGTCAGGTCTGCCTCGTACTGCCCAGGCAGTGTGGAAAGAGCTTGTGTCCATGGAAGTATTCCTGGATACCTGTGTGTGAGGCTGGGGGCAAGGGGAGGGAAAGAGGCAGCCCTCCCTTCTTTGGGGAGGGCTCAGAGGGGTACTGCACACCACCAGGACTAGGCAGAGGTGACCAGCATGCAGGCCCCTGACCAGAAGCCCCCCTGGAGCCCCCAAGTTTTTGGGAACCAAACCAGGATTTCAAATTCCACATCAGCATTGCCCTGCGAGCTGCACAGCCCAGCTGGAACCTTCCACCAGCTTCCACACGGAGCCCAGACCACCCTCCAAAGGCATTCACCAGCCCTGGATCCCCGGGACCAGACCACCCCTTTGCCCTGTGTGCCTCACGCTCTCCCCTCCACATCAGTGGCTCTGCCAGGGGCAGGATGGGGTCGGTGCTGGGCTGGCCACCCAGGTCTGCCTTGGAGCCACCCCACATCCACTCCCCTGGTTTGGACAGCACAGTCCACACAAATTACTGAGCCCAGCAAGCCCTGCCAGGCTGGAGACACAAATGCAGGAAAACCAGAAAAAGTGGGTGAGTCTGGTTTTAATTCTTATTTTCCTCTTTCCTCCAGGCACACTTTGTACAGCTGTGCTCAGGAACCCCTTGTATTTCAAATTCTACAGGAATTGGGCTTTTCAGGCCCCCACATAGAGCAACAGCCTGAGATATCAGAGCCCTGTTCCATCCCTGACTGATCCCATCAGCTCTGCCGGGCACGTCCTGTCTGGGAGAAGCCAGACACAGCCATGGAAACAGGAGATAAGGATGAAAGAGGGAGAAAGATGGGGAGGGGTAGTCCAGAGGAGGAAGAGATGGCAGAAATAGAGCCTGGTCTCCGTGGTGCTCCCCCTGCTCAGCACAGCCCTTCTGGGGCTCAGGGAGTGCACCCACAGCCAGCTCCACAGTGGAGATATCTCATGGTCACAGTGACACCTGACTTTGGGGACAGCAGTGGCTCCATGACCACAGGAGCCTGCTGTTGGACAAGCTAATTCTCCTTTTCACTAAGGGCTCCTGGGTGGGCACGGCCTGGGGACACACAGCCACCACGGGGACTGTGCACACAGACCCTGGCAAGGCTCTCAGGGGGCATTAGGGATTTACACCCCAAAGAGCCACTCCTGAGCAGCCCTGCCAAGGGGCTGTGATGCTGCAGGCTTGGGGCCCCTTCCCCAGCCCCTTCCTTCTTCAGGAGGCTCAGAAAATGAAAGCAGAGCCCTCGGTTCTGCTTCCTGCCTCTCACTGGCCTCACTTCCCACTCCCTGAGCTCCCAGGCTGCTGCACAGCAGGATGAGCAGAACTTTAACAATGCAGGATGATTTTAAGGGGGTAGGCAAGCATGGAGCCCCCAGGTTTTTAAGGTTAGGTTTTCAGTTAGAAAGAGAACATTAAGCCAGAGAAATAATGATCTTCCCTTCCCTCCTTCCTCCGGACTGAAATTTGATATTTTATCTGAAGGCCATTCTCTCTCACTGTTCCCTGGGTCCTGTCCCTGGTGATGAGAGCAGAGATTGGAGCTGCCCCTGAGGAGGAGCTGCAGCCCTGGTGAGGTCTGACCTCAGACCTCCTCCAGCTGGGCAAGCCAAGAGCTTTGGGGACAGAAGGTGTCAAAAAATCCTGCAGCATCTGACAAGAGAAACAGGAGCAGGGAGATCAGTCTGCCTGCAGCCTCTCGGGGCTGTTGCCCAGAGCTTGCTGTGATGAATTCCTCCAGGCCCTCGCTGGGCTCAGTGAAGGCAGAGCAGCAGCAGCCCCACGGGAGGGTATTCCCAGCAGAGCAGCCAGGGAAGCAGCAGAAGTTGCAGCCCAAGTCGGGGATGCCACAGCTCTTGTGGGCTCCAGGTGGAAGCAGGGAGAGCTGGAGCTGCACTGGCAGCACAAGAACAGCCCATGGCTTAGAGCAGAGCACGGGAGGTGCCCCAAGGCCACCTGCACCTGCTCCTCTCCGAGGGCAGAGCTGCTCTTGCCACCAGAAACAAAAGAATGATGATCAAACCTTATTTCTATCACACCCCTCACAACTTCCTTTTGCGCTCCCACACGAGCACAGGGCTCCCAGCACCAACCCGCCTTTCAGCTCAGGGAAGAACATTTTCCAGAGCATAAGAGTTCAAGCCAGCACAGTCACGTAATAAAAGCTGTTTGAGGAAAAGAAAAATCAGTAAGAATCCATACAAATCCATATACATGCATACCATCCAGCTGTCCAGTTCTGGATGCGATACAGAGCACCTGGTCCCCCCCATTCTGATCTGTTCACATTTCACACTGACAAATATTTCAGTGTTTCATTGACAGCAGCTACAGCCCAGGAAAAGGCGACTGGAGGCTCTGGGGAGGCCAGTTCCTCAAGGGACAGAGTGGCACCCAAACACTGATGAGTGACAGTGACACCGAAGAGAGAAGCTGCATGAACAGGAAAAAAATCAGCCTTTCAGCAAGGAGAACAGATGAATTTTATAGCAGCACTATTTTGGTTTGTTCCTAACACAGCAAGCTGAAAAAAAATCAAATCTGACAGTACTTGGAGATGTGGTTGCCCATTCTCCTGCCCTACTCAGGGACAGCAAAGCTTATTCTCCCCAAATCACTGTTACAGTCAATGCAAGACCATCCAGATTCCTCCACTTCAGCTGGGAAACTCCATTTCTGGAAGAGAGCTCATGGTATCTTCCTCTTGTCTGAAATACAGAGGCTTTCCTTCTCCAAATGTTTGCTTTTTAAAAGGACAGTCACCAAAACAGGCTTTCATATAAATGATAATTTTATTGTAAATAAAATGATACATTGGCCTGGCTTTGCACTGCAAGCCCCTGGTCGGTAAATAGAGACTACTGGGTCAAGGTCTTCTGCACAATCCAGGTTAAAGCCCTTTCTCCCTGCTTTGCATCACTAATGGTGACAACAAAACCCTTTTCTTCCTTTTTGAACTGCTCCTGGCACACCTGTCTTTTCCCTCTTGGTCAGTCTATGTTGGTAACTGGTGCCAATGGGAACTGTTTGGAGCAGCTTCCAGTCCTTTTGGAATATTATTCCAAATTAGGCAAAAAAACCACCCCAAAACCCCATCCAAATTGATGCAACCTAATTGCCACAGAATGGGCAAAGATGGGATTTACTGGAGAACAAGCAAATAACCTGGAATGCACAGAATCGTCACACCAAGACCAAAATGTCACTACTTTGTTTCCTAACTACCTCAGGGACAGCCACATTCCCCCAAGTTCCTCTCCAATGGGAATCTTGGACACTTTGCTGGTTAGTTTTAACCATTTCAGGACACTGGGACTCGATAAGAAATTCTTTGTCAAACAGAATATTCTCCATTTCTGCAGCACCTTCCATCAGAGATCCCAATACTCAATATTCCCCATGTATCCCTCCCTGGAAGGAACAGCAGGAAATCCAACATGGCATTTGGAATTGACACAGTAGCTTATTGTCAGCCTGGCACTCCTCCTCCACTCTTCCCTAAATAAGTTTTTTCCCAGTTTTTTCCTAGTCTGACAGGATAAAGAGGCCAGATATAATTCAATTCTGATGTATAATTAAATTTCTGTCCACTTGAAACTCTTCTGCTGCCAGGGCTGTTAAAAGCCCTGGTATCAATGTCAGCCCCAAGTTATTCACTGGAGCAGTGAACTCAGAAATCTAGATCTTCCTTTTCCATAATCAAGAGGGCTGTGAGGAAACAAAGCTGCATTTTGGCTTGGCTCTACTCATTATAAACCATCAGCAAATTCTCTGCAAAACCAGCTGCTTTTTTTCCTTTTTAAATTCATAAAGGCGTCAAATTTATTCCCCCACCTCCCCCCGCCCCATAACAGTCGATATATATAAAAATCACCAAATATGATCTTTTACGATATAAATTAAAAAAAAAAAAATATGAGGCATCACCGTTTACATGATGTAAAAAGAGCTAAAAAAGAGCGATATAAACTACATTCATAAAAGTGCATCTCCAAACAGACAGGTAATGCTTTGGCTTGTTCCTGTGCCCCGAGCGGTGCCAGGGCACGCTGGGCCTGCCCCAGCCTGGCTGGCATGCAGGGCTTGCACAGAGGGGGCACAGCCAGGGAGGGCAGGGCTGGGGGCACAGCCAGGGAGGGCAGGGCTGGGGGCACAGCCAGGGAGGGCAGGGCTGGGGGCACAGAGGGGGCACAGCCAGGGAGGGCAGGGCTGGGGGCATGGAGGGGGCACAGCCAGGGAGGGCAGGGCTGGGGGCACAGCCAGGGAGGGCAGGGCTGGGGGCACAGAGGGGGCACAGCCAGGGAGGGCAGGGCTGGGGGCATGGAGGGGGCACAGCCAGGGAGGGCAGGGCTGGGGGCACAGCCAGGGAGGGCAGGGCTGGGGGCACAGAGGGGGCACAGCCAGGGAGGGCAGGGCTGGGGGCATGGAGGGGGCACAGCCAGGGAGGGCAGGGCTGGGGGCACAGCCAGGGAGGGCAGGGCTGGGGGCACAGAGGGGGCACAGCCAGGGAGGGCAGGGCTGGGGGCATGGAGGGGGCACAGCCAGGGAGGGCAGGGCTGGGGGCACAGCCAGGGAGGGCAGGGCTGGGGGCACAGAGGGGGCACAGCCAGGGAGGGCAGGGCTGGGGGCATGGAGGGGGCACAGCCAGGGAGGGCAGGGCTGGGGGCACAGAGGGGGCACAGCCAGGGAGGGCAGGGCTGGGGGCACAGCCAGGGAGGGCAGGGCTGGGCTCGGGGGCAGCGCTGAGCCCTCGCTCCTGGCTGCTCCTGGCTGCTCCTGCGGCGCCTCCCGTGACACGGGTGAGGTAAAAGCCACAACAGCTCCTGAGGATTGAGGTGCTCTGACAGAAGTTCCGCCGTTTCCTCACACCCTGTCCTCTCCCAGATCACAGCATGTGGGACAGCAAGAGAAAAACCATGGGAGAAGGTCTGGATTTGGTGAGGACAAGCCAAGGACAGAGGGAAACCCTCGCAGATGTCATCGTGCTCCTGATTCCTGCAAGCGATGGGGAGGGGATGAAGACTCCAATCTTTGGTATATTCAGGTTGCAAGGCTTGAAGAGCTGGGCCCCCAGCGGTGCTGACCCCCAGCCTCTGCCATGCAGGCAGCAGGGATGGTGCCACAGTCCCAGCAGGGATGGTGCCCCAGTCCCAGCAGGGATGGTGCCCCAGTCCCAGCAGGGATGGTGCCACAGTCCCAGCAGGGATGGTGCCACAGTCCCAGCAGGGATGGTCCCACAGTCCCAGCAGGGATGGTGCCACACTCCCAGCAGGGATGGTGCCACACTCCCAGCAGGGGTGGTGCCACACTCCCAGCAGGGATGGTGCCACACTCCCAGCAGGGGATGGTGCCACAGCCCAGCAGAGCAGTGGGAAAAGCTCCCTGGCTCCGAGCGGGAGCTGCGCACCCTCGCCTCCCCCACGGCAGGCCAGGAGTCAGGCCGAGGGTCTGGACAATCTGGAGTCAAGTTCCTGGTTGGGAAAAGATCAGTTGAAGTGCTCTCTCTATAATTAAATAAATTATGGAACAAGGGCTTTCATAAAAAGGATCCCCTAAGTGCCCACAAGCGGGACAGTGCATCCTTGGAGTAGTGCAGGGAGCCTGGAAAGGAAACCAACACCAGTTTTTATTGGCTACACTTTGCTCTGGGTTTGGCACAGAAAAAACATTTCGTATCATTAAAGCTTTTCAGACTTTTGGTTGGTTGGGGCTTTGAGTTCTTTTTTTTCCTCTTTTAATTCAACACAGTATTTTTCATGTGTTGAAGGAGCTTGGTTTCATTAAAACGTGCCTTATCCTGCTATTAGTATGCACTGAAAAATTTAATTTTACTGCATTATGAAGCAATTTTCAATTTTTTATGGGGGAGAAGAGTGGAGGTGTGTGGAACCTTAATATGGTTTCCAATACAAGAGCGGAACACCTTCAGTGTTTCCCTATAAAGCAATATTTCAGTTAATTAACATTTGCTTTTCTTAGTTTAATTTCTCAGAGATAACTTATAATCACTCCATGAATCCCCAGCATTTAAAAACTGCTGGTCTTTCATGAGTGAAATAAAGATTATTAGTGCCCAAATCAGCACAGAGGATTTGAGGCCATCAGGATCTCAGTCCTCTGACTTGTGCAATCTTCCAAGTGCACAATCACTTGGATATGTTTTGCTGGTACCTGCATGGAGATCTCCAGGTAATTTTAGATACTTGCTACCATTTTAAATGTTGTCTGAGGTTCTCTGTTTGACTTGACTCCTACAAAAGCTTATTTAAGTTAGGCCATGACATTTTTACGGAACTCTTAAATGATCACTTGCAGACCTGTAATTCAAACAACTCATAGCAAAGGGCTGAGCTTGATTCCAGCCTCCTGGGCACAACACAACAAGTGTCCAGGTAATTCTCCCCAAGAAACCTTCAATTTTCCATTAGGCCATGTGCTCAAAGAAACTCTGAAGTAATTTCCTGGGCACCAGATGGACTATCTTTGGTTAAAAGGATGGTAAAAAGTTACCAGCCAAAGAGACAGGGATGCAGGAGGAAGCTGAATTCCACTGAATTCCCATCCAGAGGGGTTTTGTTTGGACCCAGCAGCCCCAGAGAGAGGAAGCAGGAGCACAGATTTGTTTGGTATGACACAAACTAACTGACACTGTCCTAATGCTGGGACAGATCAAACCTAGCTCCAGATTTTCCAACGTTAATGGGAGAGCCCTTCCCTCAGGCCCTGGAGTGATTGCGTTCTGCTGAACCTTGTCTGATTATCCTGACATTTAGCTGGAAAGACCTCCCTCACCCCCAGCCCCAAATCCACGGGTTCATTATAAAATAACACTTTTCACATACTTTTGAATCAACATCTTCTGAACACCTTCAGATGATGAATACTCAAGAAGAAAAATAAACCATCCTATAGCGAGCGCGTGCTCCATGACACATGGCTTTTTGCTGGATTCAGGTACTGGAGGCGCCTCTGGAGCCCCAGGAGGGGAAAACCAGGGACTCCCACAGGCAGAGCTGGTCTGGAGGCTGGTGCATGTTTCAGTTTTGCTGAAGAGTGGAGCTCTTCCAGTTCCCACTAGGGTTCAGATTTCTCCTATGTTCAATCAGTGATGACACTTGTCAGATTCCCCTTCCTGCAGAAAACTCGCAGCCAGCTGCAACCTCACAGCCAGGTAACGTGGGCAAAACTGCAGCTCTGCTTGGACAGCTGTCGGCAGGATCAACAGCAGTCCAGCAAACGAAGGAATCAGGCACGAGAGCAGACCCTAAGTTCCTTGGCAGAACTTCCCAAAGGACTAGGCCTAGCTGAGTTGGCATTTTGAAGATGCAGCACCACAACGGGCAGTTGCAACTAGACAAGACGGGGCACGGAAAGCCCGGCAGGAGCTGCGAGCAAGGGAGGTAATTCAGTACTGGAGCTGTGCAAACTGGTGTCTGAGCAGCTCTTCAGCAGAGGGTCTGTGCCTGGCTTCCACAAAGATCTGCTTTAGGAAGTCCCGGCAATGTTCTGATATGTGGGAGGGGAGCTGGGGGTTGGTGGGCTGCGTGGCGATTTTGAAGATCGCTGCCATGGCTTCGTACTCTGCCCAGGGGGGCTTCTCTGTCAGCATTTCCACCACGGTGCAGCCGAGGCTCCTGGAAAGCAGACAGGAAAAAACCAACTGAGAATTCACTCAGTAATGCCCAGTGTTCAGGGAGAGCTCCCCAGCAGCCACCAGCGAGGCCCAGCTCTGGAACGGCTCCTGGGGGAGCGTGTGCCCCCACTCAGAGCCAGAGCTGCCAACAGCTGCTTCTCCTGCTGCCAGGAAAGTGCCATATGTTCTGCTCCCCTGAGCTCAAATTCTCCTCTCTGGAAACATTTGAGTTAACAGGGGACAAGAGGTGCCAGTGGGACGTCCCTGAAGGCACCGTCTGACCTCGCTGGCTCTCCAGGTGCTGCTGCTTCTGTTGTAGCTCAAAGGCACTCAGAGAATCACAGAGTCACAGCGAGGGCTGGGCTGGAAGGGACCTTCAAGACCATCCTGTTCCAACCCCCTGCCGTGGGCAGGGACACCTTCCACTAGACCAGGCTGCTCAGAGGCTCAACTTGCTGAGTTGCAAGGAAGAAAACAGACTTTTTAACACTCAAGGTTCAGTGAATCAGAGCTTGTTGACCCCACAAAGCCATTTCAGCAAAATCCCTTTTCAGTCACAGCCTCAAAATGCCCACGTTGGGAAAAAAATAACCTAATAATATCTCCACTTCACAAGAAACCAAGCATCAGTCAAAAAATAATTGAAGTCGTAACAGTTCCAAACTGGGAAGGCAGTAAGTTAAATCCCTGTGGGACAGATGCATCATTACCTTAAGGAAAAATTCCTTGTAAAGTTAATGGGGCTCTGCAGGCTACTCCAGGGCAAGGGCGTGATTCTGGGGACATGGCTGAGCCACCTTTCTGAGGCAGCCTGACTCCAACACCTTCCCAGGGAAGATGGCTGCTGTAGCACTGTACTGATCGGGGTTTATTCAAAAAGGATTAATTGCTTCCTCCAGGCCACAGATTAAATAAAAGCCATTAGTGAGTTTTTAATATTCAATCCTGTGGTTTTATCACATCCTTATATTAAAAAGGCAAAACTGCCTCCTCTACCTTAAAACTAAACCTTCTTTTGAGATGAAATGCAAGGAAAAGATGTTGAGAAGCAGACTTGCATCAACTGCCAAGACAAGGAGGAAAGGAATTAAATGCAGTGAATATGCAAGAACTGATTTCTTGACAAGGTTTAAAATCCAACGTGAAAATTTTACAGTTTTCCAGCCATTTCAGGCTTACTAGAAGAGAGTACAGAAAATGCAAACCATGTGTGCTGAAGTGCTGGGGGTTTGCTCAAAAGCAAGCAGGGATATATTATTGTTTAGACTGATTTATACCGTTTAAGCAGATCCGGTTTCTTTAAGATATTCAGCAAACAGCAGGAATGTTTTTCATGTCAAGTCACTCCAGCAATAACAAATAGCTCACATATTCTGCTATTTAGGAAAAAGAAAACTGGAGAGGGGCCTGCAGCAGTGGCACAGAGCCAGGTGGATGGATTTGTTACGTTTCTGAGCCTCTGGGCCATACACATCCACCCTGGGACCAGCGCTGCACTGGAAAATTCTGACCCCCCAAAATAATGACTGGGATTGTAGGAACTGGAGTCTGGCCAGTGGCAGCGACTCTTTGATGGGAATGGAGCAATGTCAGCACCAAGAGGAAATCCACAACTGCACCAGCCCAGGGGGAAGGGCACGTGCTCCACTCTCTCCCCAAGCAGCCCAACTGGGAGAGTCTGCAGGGCTTAACTCTTTGCAGACAAGACATGTTTCAGCTGTGCTTCCACTCACTGCTCGTGCAGGAAATATGTCCTGCTCTACTGTGGAGGCACAAACAGACCTTTTGTCCCTGTCATTTACTTAAGTTTTATAATCTCACCTTTTTAAGGCCCCCAAAATGAACATTTTGGCACAGGACCATTTTGCTCTTTTGACAGAGGCTGCTCCTTGGCTATGCCAATAATAGCACAGCTACAGTTTCCATTCATGCAGATCACCTCTGATCTGACCTGGATCATTTCTGTTATTCCAGGTTCGGGCATTTTTCCTTTAAGGCCAAAATTCTATTAATTTCCAGGACATTTTAAGCATAATTCTAATTTTATATCTAAATGAATGGCCTTTCCCTAGACAACCTTCAGTTGCTCTTCTGAGGGACATCATAGAATCACAGTCTCCTGCATTGGAAGGGACCCACAAGGATCATCATCCCAATTCCTGGCCCTGCACAGGACACCCCAAGAATTCCATCAAGTGCCTGAAAGCAAGAGAAGGATGAAAACATCCCACCAGCCAGAAAGCAAAAAACCAGCTATCAGTTTGAGTGAGGAATGAGTGGAAACTGCTCCTGAAAAACTAAAACTAAAAGAGTTGTTGGGTGTTAACACTGCAAAGCACAGCCTGCAGAAGATTGTGTCTTGAATTCAAACCAGTGACTCCAATTTTCATCCAGACAAGGGGTGAGTTTGGATGCTGAGATGGCAGAAGGTGTTATCTGGCTCCAGGGGAGCTGAGCAGTGATCTAGGGGCAGCAAGTGAGAGGCTCACCACACGTCTGCCTTCCTGCCGTAGCCTTCCCCGCTGATCACCTCCGGGCTCATCCAGTACGGGGTGCCCGTGACGGAGCGGATGCCCGTCCCCGACATGCAGATGGTCTGCAGCCGCTTGCTGGCCCCAAAGTCCCCGAGCTTCACATTCCCTGCAGAGTCACGGAGAATATTGGCACCTGGACAGAAGGAAAAAACGAAGACAGCTGTTTTCATCAGATCCAGCTGTTGGATCCGCAGCCTGCAGAACGATATCCAAGCCCAAATACCCGTGCTCACGGTATGGCTCTTTCCCCATCAAGCCTCAGGTGACCTGCTAAACATCATTTCTTTAATTCAGGTTGTAGACAAGCCAATTGCTAATGGCTGTAAATGGGAAAAACTTCAGGGAAAAACACAAGGAAATGAAGGGGGGAGGGAAATGAGAGCTGAGTCAGCACCAGCATTGTTACGGTGCCTGTAAACAGCTGAACCAGCCTAGCAGGGCCCCCAGGCCAAGGGCTGAGAGGGAACAGAGCTGCGTAGAGAAGGATTTTATTGGGATGCTGCTTTGGTGAGTGCAAGCATTGCTTTCTGGTCAGCTGGGTAACAGATGTAGCTAATTAAACCACTTTGAACTCCTACAATAAACAAGTCAATCTCCGCTTTACTTGGTCCTGAACACGAAGCACCAGGGAAAAAGCAAACTTTAGAGCTTAGCTTTTATGTGGACACAAACTGAGGTTTAGACACCAAAACCAATTCTTCCTCCAAAACTGCAATGAGATCAAGAACCCAATGGTACCATTATCTGGTACGTGCCCACATGGAACCCTTCTGCTCCCAAACTGAGAGCACTTGTGCTGGGAGAGCTCTCCTCCCGTGGGCCTGCTCTCACCCTTGATGTCCCTGTGCACGATCATGTTGCTGTGCAGGTACGAGACGCCCTCGAGGATCTGCCGCGTGTATTTCCGGGTGACGTTCTCCGTCAGGGCCCCGTATGCCTTCAGCTGGTCCTTCACTGACCCCTGCCAGAAAACAAACACAAAGAATTGGCAAAGAGGTGACAAAACACAAATTTTGCAGTGTCCATTCAACTCCCAAAAGCCCTGGGTGTTATACACACGGCTGGCCCCACAATGGACTCTGTCTCTGCTAAAGCCTTTCTGGGAGGCTGTGCGAGCATCTTGCCCTTTTTAAGAACAGCAAGGACAGGCTTCATGGCAAAAACAGCTTCAGAAGGTTCTGTCTACTGGTACAACTTGTTGTGAAGACAAGCAATAAAATAGTTCAGCAGACTTATCTGGGTCAAAAGCCTCACTTTTTGGAGAGTCAGTTTCAGCCTCGCTGTACCATGATTCTGGTAATTCAGTCACCAGGATTTACATGTTGGCCCAAGTCCTTTGAGGTACTACTTTGGTAGAACAAATTTAGACTGAAGAAAAGAACTGGCTTTAATGATTGTTACAGAGAACGTATTTCAAGCAGAAGACACTTAAAGAAAAAACCAAAGAGGTTATTTGGGCATAAATAAAATGAAAGCGGTGTCATTATGAGCCTGAGAAGGCACAGCCCTAAGACGGTCTGAGGTGGATGACATAGTTAGGGGGATCACAGCAACTAATAAACCAGCTAACAAACCCTGCCACCTCCCTTTCTGATCCCTGACTGAGCTGCTCTCACCCCTGGCATGTACTCCATGAAGATGGTCAAGGTCTTCTCTGCTCGATCCCTTAGGCAGCCGTAATACTGCACAATACGGTCATGCTGGAGATTCTTCAGCAGCTGAATTTCACACTCCAGAGCACTCACCTCCTATGGATGTTGAAGGAGAAAATAAGATTGCAGCCCAAGGAAATACATAATAAATACAAAAAATAATAAATTTGTCATGTCACTGGCAGGATGAGACCACTGCCACACTGAGAAGTGTAATCCATGACATCTGCTTCTTGGAAAAGGCAAACAGTACCAGGGCTTCCTGTTCATTTCTACTGCATTATCTGCAGGTAAGTGTTGGTGTGGAAGCTTTGATAGAACACAGGCTGTATCATATGTGGATTTAGTACCAGAAAAACTTTGTTTCTTGCCTTGATTCTGTCATCTGCATGGCTTTATCCTGGGTGGCTGAAAGGATTCTCCACAACACAGGTATAACCTCACTTCTCTCCCTAAGCTGTGGGCAGGGAGTGTAATTATGAAGCAGCTCAAAATACCAGTTACAGAACTGGAACTTCAACCCACTGCAGAGCAAAACAACAGGTGCTGGGAGTTGCTAAGCTTCTGTCACCCAGTCCTGTTCTGATCACACTGATGATTTACTGGAATCAACCCCTACAAACAGCTTCCTCTCCTATTTACTTCAAAGAATCTGCAGCTCTGCACATGAAACTGATCCTTTGCTTTGCTCTTGCCACAGACAACAGGATATCACAGTGCAAAGGCAAACATGTTATCCAACAATTTCAGATGGAATCACAAACGTTTGCTGCTCAGAAAAAGTATCAGGTTCTTGCTGAATCCAGGGATTGAACAGGAGAACATCAAAGGTACTGAAGCATGAGGATTTATGGAAAAAGGAATAATGTTTTCTCCCCAAATTAGTCCCATTTTTACCTATCAGCCCTGCCATGGGAAGGTATCAGGTTCAGCTCACTCACTCTGGAAGAGGATGCAGAACCTCAGAGCAAGAACCTGGATGTTGTAGGCACACATGGAACCAGAGGAAGCTGCTTAATCAGACCAAATAATAGTATAAGGTTTGGAGTTTCAGTGCCTTCAAAATATATTTCAGCCTGTTTGTCCTTGGCTCAGAGTTACTGTCTGATTTACAACACAGACATAGTAGAACTTCCCAATTTAGGACATATCTTGGCACCAATATCCCATATAAAATCAGAATAATTAAATCTTCATGGATCAGTTATTCTAGCTCAAAGTGAATTTGTTCAATATTGGGAAACTAGTACACTGTTAAAACACTAGCAAAGAACCCAAAAGCCATTCCAGCTGCATCCCCTGTGCAGGAAGTTGAGTGCTGTCCCCTAATTTCAAGGTGCCCGTCCCATCTCCACTGTCTCCAGTGTTGTCACATCATGGTTCTTAATTAATTTACACCCCACAGCTCTATTTGTTTTTAAGGACATAGAGAATTCAGAAGTGAAAATTGGTTAATTAATGCACTTGATACAGGGTGTACCATATAAACCCAGAAGTGGGTTTTGCATGTGCAAGCAGCTTTTTTGTTCAAAAAAGAAAAAACCCAACCCTACTCTTGCTGGATTTAGTTTCATTCACATCCATGTCTAACCAGGAACACAGGGCAGTCTAGTATTCCTCAAGTAACCTGGCAAAAACCCAAAAAGCTGAGAAAGGAGAGCCAAGAATGAAGCCAGAAAATGGATTTTAGTTTCAAACTGAAGTTAATAACACAGAAAAGTAATTTTTAAATGACTCCTATTCTTCTCCACATGACTTGAAACCTTAGTAGGAACTAAGTAAGATGCCAGCTCTCAAGGACAGACAGAGAGAGACATTGTACAGGACCCTAGAGGGTTTCAGAAGCTGAGATGAGAATTACCTTGCTAGTTTCAGGGCTCTCTGGATCGAACTGGACCTGCTTAGCTGCAAGCTCTCTGCCCGTGTCCACGTCGTAGCACAAGTACACGCGGCCAAAGGCGCCCTGGCCCAGCAGCTTCCCTCGGCGCCAGTTTATTGGAGCACTTGGAGCTAAAGGAGAACAGCAATAATTTCTCTTTTCATCACACTGTTTAAAAACAAAGGTGGGCTTTTCAAGGATCAATCTCCATCATACTGGGACTGAACCAGGTATTCTGTAGTTGAATAAACATGAGGTGCTCTCCCAGAGTGAGGAGTTAGTGGCAGAGCTCTGAACAGAATCCAACCATCCAGACTCTCAAGGACCTGCTGACTGATGTCCCATTAAAATGACACCACAAAACATTTTACAAATGTGTTTTACAGACCAGTTATTCAATGGGGTTGCTGAAATTTCATTCCACCAGCAGGTGGATTCTACAAAATCATTACCTTAAGAGATGATGCAGCAACTAAAGAGCACCTTCCAGCCCTTGATCTGTAGTTATCACATGCATCAGATGAAGAAGAGCTGGATTAGCCTTGTTAAATCAATCCCAGCCAGCTGGGAATGACTTCAGCTTATGGGACAAGGACATTGTTCTGAGTTTCATTGCCAAGCTAGTTTGAGGTTAACCTCTGTGGGAAGGATTTTACTGCAAGGCTCTCTCCAACCATAAAGTTTAGAAGTCATAATTACCTATTAGACATTGATAAAGTAGGGACCGTGTTAGCACAGTGTGGGTATCTTCTTCACCTGCTGAACAGTTAGACTTAATAAAAATACCAAGGAGACCCAGGCACAGCAGCATCTCCAACAGCCCAGCAGGAGGTTCCATCCTCAGGGCATTGGGAGCTCTCACACTCATGAGCAGCAGTCTCCTGACCCAGAGATTAATACCTGAGCTCAGTTTTTCAGACTGCCCTTAATCCCAAAGCATATTAGTCAAAGACCAGTGCTTTAGCTCCAACTTTGAAAGCAACACTACCAGACTCCTGCAATTCAATGCATCCAATTACGTTGGATCTAACAAGAAACTCTAACAACAAAGACAAGAACCAGCCATCTGAACAGTGTGAAAATACAGAAGAGCTGAGAGATTTGCTTTGACATGTCTAATTTAACCAGATTTACTGCCAGTCAGTATTTTAGTGTGTTCCTTACTCTGCTACAAGCTTACTCTTCATTTTGATCCTTAAATTACTGTATGGGATATCTAAAGTTCATCAATAATTACTTATGTTCCACTTATTTTTTATTTTTATAATAGAAAGCTGTCCAACAAAACAACTCAAGGATGCCATTAATACAGAAGTAAATCCTTCTACTAAGGAGCGAGTGAAATACATACAGCTCTCAACTAGTAGAACAACTGCAATCCAAAAGCCTGACTGAAAATGTTAACATAACAAGAAAATAAACAAGCTTGTCTGCCTGTTTTAAGAACCCTGTAGATCATCTAGATCAAGCAAATTTTTACTTCTTAGCTGAATTTGCAATGCTTTCTAAAGGAAGGGCCAGCTCCCAGAAGAAATCTGGGAAGAAAAACCCTTGTCTTGTGGGTGTGACAAGCAAGTCTCAAAGCACAGCCGGGGAACGACGTGGCTGTGATGGCTTGTTAAAGCCAGGTTTATGCACTGGGTCTGGAGTCCAGACAATATACTGGGTCTGGTTCCCCTGGGAGCCCCCCCTGCCCACAGCCCAGGGCATTCCCAGCAGCCCAGCCAGCCTACACTTGGTGGCAATGTTCCTCTCCTGCACTCCCAGCGCGTTCTCGCTGTCGGCGCTCCGCAGGCGGCCCCGGGGGTCCAGGTACTGCAGGGCCAGGCCCAGGTTCTCCCCGTTGGTGCTCAGGGAACGACTGGAAGGCACCAAGGTGAAGAGGTTCCCTTGGTGACGCCGTATCCGGGGAAACGTCCTCCGGCCTGGGGAAAAGGAACCTTTTAAATAAAAGCTTGCGAGTGGAAGGCAACGGCTGGGGGCTGAGCAGCAGGGGGAAGGGAGAGAAATCCCACGTTCTGCTCCGCTCCCTTGGAGCAGAATCTGCTGCCAAACAGACGAGATGCAAAAATATAACAGCTCAGGGCTGGTGCTGCCTGAGCTCAGTACAGCTCTGGATCATTCCCAAAGCAGAAGGCAGAGAACACTCTGTAATGCCCTCAGTGCTGTAAGACAAAACTTACCTTCCAAAGGAAAAATCTGGTTTACAGGCTCTGAGCACAAGCTCTGAGTTTTGTTAACAGCTACATACAAAATGACTTTCTAGATAACGTGCCTGCTCTTGCAAAAAAAAAACCATAAACAAAGATTATGCCAACTTGCACCTCATGAAATTTTGAGATATTACTTTGCATAAAGCCATCTGATTGAGCAGAGATGTAATTCTTTAAGTCCCTGCTATATTTAAAAGATCCAGAAGCAAGACTGCAATGCAAATTAGCAAAGTATAATGAATCTCTGTGGTAGGAAACTACTTATATAGGGCCAAGTCTAACAGCCATATCCACAATTCCCTACTCAGCCTGGATTAACACCAGAAAGGACAAAGTAAACAAGAATTACAAAGTAAACAAAGAATTACAAACAACAACTATTTGTCTCCATGAAAATGTGGCATCATGCACAGTAGCATCAACCTCAGCACTGATTGCAAGGACCAGGGCGCTTCCAGGCTCTCCAAACAGGAGTTACACTCCTGTAGAGGTTGCCATTGCCTCACCTTTTTTTCCCAGCCTGGAATGGGAGGTCTGAGAGCAACTCACCGTCGCTGTAGTCCTTGTGCTGCATGGAGACGTTGTAGCGCCGAGGGTAGGTCCCACCTTTGCCTGCTTTGTCGTAGATCTGATTCTCACGGTCTGGCAGGAGAAGCAAAGACAAAAGTGAGGCTCCTTCAAAAAACTAACTCCCAATGACAGAATTTTTCTGCAACAGCAGGTTTTTAGGAAGAGGCAGTAAATAACTTCATAGCTTTTCCACCTTTGTGTCCCCATTTCTTCTATTTATACAATCCCAGCAAGCAGGGAGGGCGGCCAGCCAGGAGCAGAAAATGTCAGGATCAAATAACCTTGGTACCAAAGACATACCTGAGAACTCCTGTCTGTTATCAGGAAAGCTTTGTGCCCTGGACATCCGTGACTTCCGAAAAGAAGGACTAATAGAAAAAGAAGGCGAGATTAAGTTTTGCTGTTGTTTGGGGCATTTTTTTATTGTTTTATTTTCTAAATGAACAAGTAGAGCCTTGTCTAAAAGAGATTTAAATACCCTGCAGCCACATGCTCTCAGAGGGGCGGCTCCACACAGGCTGCTCACTTCAGAACTTTGTATTTATAACATAAAGCTACTGAAGCACCAGTTTTCTGGTCTGTGGTTGTGCCAGAAAATAACACAGCCTTAAGACATAGTTAATGCTCTTTAAGAAATACAGTGGCATATAGGTAGGAAGTAAGTTCTTGTTTCCCTCCAAGAAAGTGTATGAGATAGAAAACAGGATTTTATGTAAGTACAACTGGCATTTCCATCTGAGCATGCACATTCTCACCAGTTTGTACATTTGTACCTGGCTGCTCACCTGTCCAAGGACTGGCAGCTTCCTGACACCGAGTTTTCAGCACTGCTTAGAGGGTCCAGCATCTGCAACACAGAAGAAACCACACAGCAACATGAGTGCAGTCCAGGGCTCAGGAGAGGCTGTGGCAGAGGAGCAGAGCCCATGACTGCTTGCCTGCAGGATGTCCAGTGTTCCAGAGGAACATTGCCTATTTAAATGTATAATTTTCATTTATCTCCCACAGAAATTAGCTTCATATAAATTTTGAGGCACTGCTTTAGTTGTTGAAGGACTCTGCTGTGAAAAATGCAAGCTTTAGCAGCCTTGTGCTGCGCTTTGATCCCAACTGGCTGCAGGAGCAGTCTCTGCTGGTGCTGCTGCCTCCACCTGCAAGTTGCCCTTTGGCCTCACTTCCCACTTTTCTGAATGAAGAGCAGAGTTTTCAAAAGCAAGAGGGTCACACAAACCTGGCAATAGGAAACCTTGTCACATGTGTGACAGCACCAAAACTGCTCAGTCAGAGGTGGAGGGGCAATGCCCAGAACAGGGAACTGCTTCTGGCAGCCCAACAAAGGCTTTGAACTTACACAGCTACAATTTGAAGCTGTTTAAATGCACAAAGCAGCACTTTTATAAACCCAGAATGGTTTGGGTTGGAAAGAACTTTAAGGGCCATCCAATTCCACTTCCTGCCATGGGCAGGGACACCTTTCACTAGGTCAGGTTGCTCTAAGGCTGCCCTTGGATACTTCCAGGGATGGGGCAGCCACAACTTTCTGGACAACGCGTGCCTCACCACTCAAAGGCGTCGATGCAACCACAGCCAGTGAATATTTGGGAAAGGAAAAGAGGGCCCAGATGCCAGCAGAGTCCCCTGGAAGGTGCTGCCAGGCTGTACTCACGCACTGCTCGCTGGTCTCGGGGATGAACTCGCCCTCGCTGTTGATGCTGGTGTAGGAGCCCTGGCGGGCGATGCGCTGCTGCCGCTCGGGGACGTAGCCGGGCGGGGGCGAGCTGCGGCCCGCGGGCTGGGAGCCTGCGACAGGGACAGCTGGCTGTGCTGCTGTGACACTGCTGCACGCAGCCCCCACACCAACCTCCGCGCCCCCAGGCCATCCCCGACGGCCCGGACAGACGGGAACCGGGAAACCCAAACTGTCTGATGTGCTGCCGTACCCATGTCTCGATGCTACCTGACCATTGCTGGAGCTCCTGACAAAGCAGTCACCTATTTCTAACCTCTCCTGCTCAACCTTCTGAGCATAATTCCAGTTTAATCATCTGTTAGTGGCACTACCTAAAGAGTTTCTCTTGTGCTACCTACTAAGAGAAGCTTCACTCTTAGGGTTTATTTTTTCCTTGCAGATCTCAAAGAAAATGAAACTTTAGATGCAGGAAATTAAAAAAAAAAAACCCTTTTTGCAGTGACCTATCCACCTGCAGCTGCCACCAATTCCCACTGTGAGCTCCAAGAACTGCTGTGGTCCAGGCCAATCTGCTCAGGGTCACACATGAAGCCAGAGGCAGCAGGTGGAGATCAGCTCTCAAGCTGTGCTCCTTACAACACTGTCTTTAATTAACTGTGTGTACTCAGGTGCTAGGAAAGATGGGTAAAGATCAGCAAATATTCTCCCAAGGAAAATATTTTCTATAGAAGTTGTAATAAAGAGTGAAGGCAAAGAGTTGGGAGAAGTGGACTGAAAAGCAGAGCACACACCATTCAGGGGGCTGCAGGAGGAAAATGAACAATGCTGGCATGCCTTAGAGTGCAAGGGGGGTGAACTCCATGAAAAAAAGGGATTAATAAAATCATAGGATCATTAAGGTTGCAGAAGACATCCAAGGTCACGAAGCCAAGATTGTCAAGTCCACAATCTATTGCTGAGAGCTACCAGCTGATGTCCCAGCAGCTCCCAGGGCTCCTGAGCCCTCTGGAGCCGTTTGGAGGGGTGGGATAACCCGGGAGCACTTTCACTCCTTCCGACAGATGCCACGGCCAGAGCCAGCCCAGGGCCCGCTGGCACCGGCCCAGCTGCTGCTGTGGAAAGGCCCCATCCCTGGGCAGGAAAAGGAAGTCGGCACTAAATCCATGTATATCAAAGGAAGTGAGTGGAAAAAACACAAGCCCTGCCAGAATGCTTAGTAACTTTTTTTTTTCTTTTAAATTAAAGTTATCTTTACTTCCAAAGCTCTGGTGACAACAGGCTCGGGCCATTTGGAGCTCAGGAACCACACAGGTCCCTCTCCTGCTTGCAAAAAGCTTTAGCTGAACACTGCTTTGGACTTTAATTGCATGACATGGTACGAGTTGGAGAGCCTCTATGCCTGAAACACCAGCAAACAGGGCACATTCCTCTTCCAAACCAAAGACAGGAAAGGAGAAGGAAGAAATGGATGCAAGACTGAGCTTTTGCCAAATTACCAGCAGACCTCTGACACAAGTGGAGCTCTTCTGGACCTCTTCATAATGTAACAGTCTGGTACTCTGACACGTTCAGAAAATAAAACCAAAGGTTGCTTGACTTATGAATGACAAGCAATTCAGAAAGCATCCATAAGCTGGGATAAGAGGAAAGAGTGTGTAACTGGGATACAGAAGGGGCCCCTTATTACTACACAGTTTACCCATGACAGGCACTTGCTACAGTCTGTTGGCTTTGGCACCATTATCTGGATATCTCAGAACGTCACTAAAGAAAAAATGTATTTAGATATATTTTAAATAAAATAATTTTGGCATTCAATTTGTCTGTTATAGAAGAAACGTGGTGTTCAGACATGCATGGATACCACTTCTCAGGACCAAGGAATGTTGCTCTTTTTATGCATATTAACTTCAAACTAGGAAGGATAGTAAAAGTCTTTTTGTCCCCGTTTCAGTCACATACTTCACAAGCTTTCAGTACTTCTTTGTTTGTTTGCTGCTTCATAAAAGCAAATTGCACAGAAGGGCATCAGCAAACTCTCCACAGGATACAAGCAGGTTTGTTAGACAAGTCCCACACTGAGAACTACTGCTCTGCTCTAGCTCCTTCCCTCTGAGCTCACTCTCCCAGTTACCTCTGCTCAGAACAGTGTGGATCCAGCTCTGGTTTGGACCTCCCAGTAAGGAGAATGCTGTGGTTTGAGCTGATTTATTATTTGATACTTTGCACTGCAAATACCGATCTAAAATCATGTAATAATTCTGCCTCAAGTTCACAGAGTTAATGAAACTGAAGCACTCCTTTGCTACAGTGAAGAACTTGCAAACAAAACAACTCTGACATTCCCAGCTCCTGGGACTGCCCTGTGTGACCTGCATCACTTGCCCTCAGGCATTAGCTCTGACAAGCCCCAAAATAGCTGTTGTAACAAACAGAGTCATCCTCTGCTTCTGTTTCCAGCAAAATTTACCTTCTCTCATTTCTGAAGCAGAAATTGTTTATGCAGAGCAGCATTTCAGGATCTGGCCTCCACCCTCTCATCTTCCTCCTGCACTTTCACTGCTCACCGAGGAGTCAAGTCCTAGACCACATACTTTTTTGGGGTTTTTTGGGCCCATAAATCCTCGAAGGTGTTTTACATGTTTTAGTTTTTCATATAAAGGTTAACAGCTTTGAGAATCGTTCAAGAACAGATTTGAATTGTGCTGCACAGTTAGAGTAAGTTGTAACACAGAAATTGGGAGAAATCAGACAAATCTGCCAGAGATGGAAGTCATAAAAACTACAGAAGTCTTACATGAACCTTTCCTCCAAACAGGAGTTCACTGAGCTAACAGAAACCCAAAGAAATGAAACAAAGGTAGATATGACTCTGATTTTTTTATTATCATTTGTGCACCTCTGATTTTGTCTTGTGCTCTACTCACTTGACAATTCTAGAAGTGAAAGTTGAGGCAACTCAGAATGTAGGACACTAGGTGGACATGCAATAGTAATTCCTAGCAAAATGCTTGATTACAGGAGTCAGGACAGATTCCAAAGCCTGACATAAAAAAAATCAAATCTAGGTTACATGAACTGAAATTGCCAATCTAAATAAAAAGCTTAATAGACCCACATCAGCCTTCCAAATTTCTAACCACAATGGCTCTGGCTTTAGAACATCCCCTTTAGCAGCTCCTCAGCTGTTCCACAAGTTAGCAAGGAACTTTGAAACATTCTACCATAAACATATTAAGAGCTTTTGAAAATGAACTGCCTTGTCCCAGAATAACCTTTCAATTTCTCATGGCTCTCCTAAATGCTGTACCATGAACACTGGCGCCCAAAAGCTACATTTCAGCAAACAAAAACATGTAGAAGTGGCAAAAATACTCACTGACAGACAGATGCCTGCTTCTGGGTTCTGGCTGCTGATAGGGTGTGCTCACATCCCCTACAGATTGGGAAGCTTTAATCCTGACTTGCTTGGGCAGTCCAGAATGGGGTGAAGAACTGGTCTGTTGGGTAAAATGAAAAGAATAAAACAAAATAAAGTGAGATGAAGGAGCTCAAGCAGTCTGGCCACAGTTCCAAAAAATATTATGCTTAGTACCAAGAAAGTGCTGAGCAACAGTTCTAGAGCCTGAAATCTTATTAATTCAGAAAACACGAACAAAAAGACAGCAAAAGAGCCAGGTTACAAATACAGTGTAAAACAGGAGTCAGAGAACTAGAACAAGTGCAGCTCAAGTGCATGATTTGCAGGTTTCAGTGTCTGACACTACCAGGTACCTGTGAAACACGAGGGGCTCCTGTCACCCCGAGACCAGAACACAGAAGCACCTACAATTTCCATCAGCCACCTTGGCCAGCAGAGATAAATTCTGAATCTTGCACTGTTTCAGAAGAAACCTGACTCCCCACAGCCTTTAAAAAGTAAATTCATAACTCAGACTAAGTAAAAATAAATTCTGGAGAGTTTAATAGCACCAACAGTCTGGAGATGCCAAGATGAATTTATTCATCCTTCCTCTGAACTTACACAGATATTATCTAATTAAAGATAATTTTTCCACAGAGCCCTCATCTCATTCAAAGCAGGAAGAGGAATGAAACACATGAAACCTCCCGCAAGCCAATGAGATCCTGCGTTAAAGCAGGGGCTCAATCTCTGCAGACACTTTCAATTTTAACCAACACACCTAGTTTTACAGGAAAGTGCAATATTCCCTTCCTCTTGAGTTACAGAATTTATCTTATCTGAAAAGAACATAACCAAAGACACCTCAAGGAAATAAATTCTGACTTCCGAAAATTATTTGAACATGACAGGCAAAGAAGGTGCAACAATTCAAACACTTTTATTCAATACTAAAGTACTGGATGGTTGCACATTTAATGAGTACATACACTTGAAAGGAGTAAGGGAAGAGCCTGATTTAAGTCACATAAACTCCACCATGGGCAGGTCCATGGGAGTTGGATAAAGGGTGCAGAGGTCACCCTGCTGATGGGCAGTCTGGCTTTGGAACCACAGGTGTTCCAACTTCACCTGTTCTCCCCACTAGCTTCTAATCACAAAAAAAGGACTGGCAACAGGGCTGCACTGACTGAGAAAAGAAATGAGTCACAGAAAGAGGAATAAGAAAATGAATCTGAGAGCTGCTCACAGACACAGGCTCCTGGTACAAGGGACCCAGCTACTGCTGTAAAGTTCATTTGCTTTCTGTACATATTTGTGCCCAAGTCACCTCTCCATCCCCAGAAAAAGAAGAGCACAACCAAAAGAAAATCTGCATCCTGTACTTCAGGAAAAATAATGTTTCCCGCTCTCTCAGTGGGATGAGATCACTCAGCCAAGAAACCTCCCTCAGGCTTGGGAGCCTGATCCCACGGAGGGCTCTCCTGCCAGGCAACTGGGAGCAGCAGAGGAAGTTGGAGGAGAGGGGGGAAACTGGCACTTAGTGAAGGCTGTTTGTTTCTGCTTTGAGTGAAAGAGGAAAAAACAGCTAATAAAAGGCTACTGGCTGGCACAGGGTGAGATTTACCAAGTGTTTACTGGTTGTGCAAAGTTAGATGGTAATGTGTCATCTGGTTGTAGCCTGAAGGCGCTGACATGAACAGTGGCTTGGAAAGAGGATTGTCTGACGGTGTTGTACCAAAAGTTGAGGCCACCTTTCACAGGATGTTTCCTGACAGCACAGAACTTTGGTCTGACTCCACCAGGTCAGACCAAAGACCTTCTTGTCAAGTGTTGCCCACAGAACAGGCAGCAACAATTGCTCAGGGAAAGGGCACAGGACAAGGAACAGCATCATCCCCTCCTACACCTTCCCAGTCATTTGGGAAAGGGCTGTTAACACTCCTGAAGTTATTTGTATTTCCATTACCATGGATTATCAAATTAAAAAATAGCAAGAAGTACATTTAAGTTATCATGACAGTGCCAAGAATTACAGGTGCGATTATTTCAAGAGCTGAGCTCCAGCCTGCAGAATTTGAATAGGGATGAACATTCCAGATTGACAAGCTACTACCAACAGAGCAGCTTTTTGTGTCACACTCTCCAGGAGAACGTGGTAATTTGCAAATCAAATATCTAAGCTATTGAGATCTTTGGTTTGAAAAGCTGCATGACCTTAATTCTGAACAAAAAAGATAGATATTGGTTGAGTGAACTGTGTTTTCCAGTCACAGATCAGGAATAAGGGAAAATTCTGGCTCCTTTTGCCTTCTTCAGCTTGTAGCTCATTCACTGTCCAAAATGGGCATCCTTGGGAGCTTGACTTAAAGATTTATTTCTCATATTATGATCTTGTCTGCTGAAAAAGCAAACTACCCTGACACTCACTGCCACAGCCACCTGTGGTAGAGGAGAGTGAACCACGAGGCAACCCAATTCATCTTAGGTCTGAACACACCACTATGAGCAAAGGCAACTCAGTCAGGCTGGACTCAATGCACTGGGGCTACAGAGCTGAAAAATCACTGGAAGCTGTCCCCAGACTTCTCACCCAGGGAGAAAAGTGACAAAGGCTTTTCTTCAAGTACAACCTGTACACTAAAGGCAAAATAATTCCATGCATTTTCAACACTGTGCTATTAATCAAAGCTAATAAAACTTCTCTGAAAACCAAACTCATCAAGTGTTTTCTGTCTACAGCCACTGAGTATTTGGTATAAAGTGGCCTTCACATGACAGCTTAAAAAGCTGCAGTGTTTTAGCCCCTAAACAGCTGCTGAAGTCAGGGAAAAAACCCAACACAAAAAGACACCTATACCTGAGCCAATGCAAAGAGGATAAACACATGCATTTGTGCCTGGGAAGAGTGATTTTATAATCCCTGTCACACTTAGTTAATGCTGCCATCATGCTTTAGAGTCTTAAGGGTAAACCCCTTGATTTTGCTGCAGTCCCAGAAGTTGTTACCTACATGGTTTCTGTCCTGGGACAGCAACAGTATCCTCAGGCTTTTCACATTGGAGCTCCGGTCCAAGAGATCCACAGCTTTATCCAGGTCATCTTGGTTTTTCAAAGGAATAGAGAGCTGCAAAATAAAGAGCATGGAAGAAAATCCTTAGAAAAGACAGAAAAAAAAGTCTCCTTCTACAATGGGTCGTTTAAATACAATGGGTATTTAAACAAACATTTGAAAAATACCATACTGTAAAACAGGATTCTGATTGCTCAGTTATTCCACAAATTTTCATTCCAATACTGTCTTACTGTCCTTTTTAAAGAGGTTCTCCTCCCAAGTCAGAGAAATGGCTGACCCTAAGGCAAATTTCTCTAAAGTATCACCCACAAAAGTATGAATTGCTACCTGGATTTGCTGTTTGCAAAGAACAGAGATTTGTCAGCCCCTGACTCTCTGATGAGAAAATGGTCTCACAATACTTATGAATCCAGAATTAATGATCAAGTGAAAATTGGATTTCATGAAGAAAGATAGTGTCCTAAGCAACACCAGAACAAGGGAACAAGATGCTGATGTTTGTACAACACACACATCAGTGAGATGCTTTATCAGGATCAGCACATTTGCCTTTGGATCAGGGATTCAGCAATGGTTTGTATTACAGAAAGATCTGAAAATTAAATTTCTGGGTGGGGAATTTGTGCTGGGGAAAGGAGGTGTGATGCAGAGAGCACTGGCAGCTCAGTACCTCGTTGTTCATGTAGTGGAGGTCCAGGGGCTGCCCAAAGGCTGTTTTCACCTTCTGCTGCACGTCTTCGTAGCGCACGGGACGGACAAACGGGATGATGCTGGCAGGAAAGAGAGCCACTGACTCACTCAGAGGTACACTTGACAATGCAATCAAATCACATGGCTGAGCCATTAAAACCACATTTCAATGGTCTCCTGTCATCCGCAAGCAAGTAGTGAAACTTTCAAATTTAAATTTATATGTATTATTTCAATAAGGAATGATTGATCTCTGGCCCATTTCCATACAGTTTGTCAAAATGCAATATTCGGCTGGAGATTTCAAATAGAATCCCTTTGTCCCTGGGCAGAAAAGAATCCTTTTCTGAATAAATGTCTTTCACATAACAGGATACAAATGCCCTGTGCACCTTGACTTAAAAAATACCACCTGCTCTGGCACAGATGAGATACTGCCACAAAGAGCTGGATTGTGAGCACCAATTAACAAACTTGTCACAAGGCAGAAATAACAGGATACAACAAGGTCTCCCCTGAGCCTACTCTTCTCCAGGCTAAACAATCCAAGATCCTCTTCACACATGAACTATTATAATATCTGGTTATACTTTTTGTCCTCAGTTGGAAGATTAGTGCTCTTTCTGATGCAATTTCTGCTAGTTAACTTTCAGAAAAAAAATCTGTTCCAATGAAAGAACTGTCAGGATTTTTTATCTATCTTCCTCCTATTTCTTTTGCTACATCAGCACACCACAAATGATCAAGGGACTGTTTGGACTTCCAAGTTACTGAGTGGACCATGGAAACTCAGGACCTGTTCTTGCTCACAGAGGCAACTCAGTGAGACCCTGAATTATCTCAGGAGTTTGTAGGGAGGGAGGGAGAGGGGCTGTCTGCAGGGGCCATAGACAGAAGCTGTGGCTGCCCCTGGATCCTGCAAGTGCCCAAGGCCGGGCTGGATGGGGCTGGGAGTAACCTGGGACAGTGGAAGGTGTCCCTGCCCATGGCATGGGGTGGCACTGGGTCTCTGAGGTCCCTTCCAACCCAACCATCCTGGGATTCTGTGGCTCTGGGATGAACCTGTGCTGTGCAGAGAAGACTCAGCCTCCCAGCCATCCATCCACACAGCTTCATCAGCCCTGGGTATCCTTTCAAGAGATGCATCTTTTGTTTGAATAATCCTTATGTTAGCTGGCTTCCTCAGCCCCTTCCCATGAAGGGTTAGCTTGCTACCAGACCTACAACATTCAGCTGTTTGGAAATAATTCTCCTTGTTAAAAAGCAGCCCACAATAACATTTTCTACATATTCCTAAGAAACCCATACATGAAATGACAGTACTCTGGCACCACACAAACGCCATGTGGCTCTCAGTGCCTCATAAAGGCTCCCATTCTACACTCAGAGCTTTCAAAAGCAGAGCTGTTCTCAAGTGCCACAAATTTTATTAGTTTAAAAACTCTGTGCACTCCTCTAACACAAAATCCTGGACTGCAGGGTTTAAGGAGCCCATTCCTGCCTGACCACCTTAAATATTTGTGGTTAGATCTGGCAGCTCCTGTGAAACCAAGCACACACACTGACATTCTGGTGCAAGCTCCCTGTCTGGAACTGCACACTGTGCTGGGAGCAGGGAATTCAGGCGAGCACAACTGCATAATTAGACTGACACACAATCAACCTTTTCATTTTAAAAAAAAAAAAACAAAACAGGAGAAAACCCTTCTGCCCCCTGGAATGCACCCAGCAGACAGGCAAGATGACAAGCCTGTGGTGACAGGAGAGTTCCCCTGTCCCGACACAGTGTGACAAGCAATTGTGACATGTCCCACTGTGGCTCTGTTGTTGTCCCCACAAAGCCCCTGACACAGAGGAGTGCTGAGCAGACCTGGCTGACAAAGGAGGAAGCAAATCCCAGTGATGATTACCTGTAAAATTTCTGCCACAGCACAAGAAGTCACTGACAGAATTCATCACATAGAATTTCAGTGAAAGAAACAGTTCCAAGTTTTGAGGAAGAATAGAAATTATTCTCCACAGCCTGCTTTGCCAACAAAGAACACTTCTGGCTTTCCTGTCAGAAATCCCAAAATCTGACAAAGGAGGAACTCCAACAACCTGGCCAATAACCTCTGCCAGAACAGGCTGTGAGGATCACTACAGGCAACTTGTCCTCCTGTGCCACTGACATCAAATTTGCATTTTATCATGAAATCATGAACTACTCCATGTTGGAAGTACTGCCTGACCTGGGAGAAACCAAAGGATTCTCACAAGATGGCTGTGAAGATGGCACATACATTCATGCTTACAACCCAGTTAATATCTTCCAAAATATGGACACTACAGCCCAGCATCAAGATTGTGTTTTCCCTCAGTGAGAGCAGACCCAGAGAGCACAGACAGGCCTGGAGCCCTCCTGAGTGCCCACACAGCCAAAAGTCATTACATGTTTCAAGACTTCCTCTTGAATTGACGGCAAATAAGAGGCTTTTTGGGACCTACTTTGAAATATTTCAGCAATTTTATCCATTGTAAACAATGCCGCAAAAACTGAAACTGCTATTTCAGTTATTTCTGGTTTTCTTCTTGTAAAAGAATGTCTCTCAAAACCAAATATCAGAGGAAATAACAAAGAAGCTTTTACATCAATGAAAAAAAAAATCTTCCCTTGTTGTATCTATTGCTCAATCACAGCAGGGCAGTGATAGAGACAGGGCATCAGGAAGTGAGAAACCAGAAAAGAATGATGCTGATTTGATCAGCTTCATTTGGTTTCAGTTAAATGAAACAAAATGGGAACATATCTGAAATAAAGACTTTCAGGCTGAATTTATTTCAGGCTGGACAGCTTTTAAAAATGCTGCAGTTCACTTACAAATACATGTTATGGAAATAAATCAGTGCATAACGACACACTGATCTCTAAAAATAACCAAGTGTGTGTGAGATGCTTGCTATTGCCTTCACTGTGTGATTTCCATTCAGGAAAAAGGAAAGGAAAGCCAACAAAATATTTAGGCTAAATTACTGATGACTAAATTACTCTCCTAAGCAAAGAATCAGAGCAGCAAAGGCCAACTTACCGTCTCTCCCCATTATGTTCAAACTTTATTCTGACATCATTCTGCAGGAGAAAGAACAAAAGGTGAGCTCACAATCAAACTCTGGCACACAAATGCACTGTACTATGGTTTTAGTATCCTAACTTTCTCCATGGAAGCTGAAGCACACTGTGGGAACAAGTGGCTGATGCATGAACACAGCACGTGAGGAATGGAGAAACTGCTGAAGGAGAAAGAGAAGGAAAGGGGTAAAACTAAGCTCTAATTTTTGTAAACTGACACTTAAACAGAGGACTTTGAAATAAACTTTTAAAAAAATTAATATATCTTTAACACTGCATGGGAAAAATCTGAAATTCAGTCCTAACTGCTTATTAATCTGAAGGCAATTTTCTTTAAGCATGCTCAAAGCATGCATGGTAGAAAACATAGAAAGAATGTGCTACATTTTTTATTCCTACTCCTATTTTTGAATTTTTATTCCTATTTATTATTCTTTATTCTTAAGACATAGACTAAATCTCTGCTTTTGCAAAAATGCAGCCCCTAAAACTCAGAGTTACAAACAGGCTGATTCCATGTCACCTTTTAAAGTTCTAAGGTTTCAGCAAAGGGGTCATCACCCCCATCTGATATTTAAAAGCACTGACTGTGCAACCTGTGCAGTCACTGTAAACTCAGAAGATGCTGGGTGGCATGCAAGAGTCAACAAGCTGAACTTTCAACTCTGGACATTGAAGTTCATATCCCAATTTAGGTCAGAAAGATAAAAATAAAAGGGGAAAATCTACTCTGATAAGACTCCATCATTTCTGCTGCACAATTTATGTGATTGGAATAGATTAAGCCATCTGTGAAAGCCTCAGACAATAGGCAATCATACATCTAGGAACTTCAAAAAAATGTGGCCAGGAAATGCTCTTTAGCTGGAGGAAGTTTCTGGCAGGCCCAGTGGTCAAGAATGCAGTTCAAAAGGACCCACGGAGTCCCTGGGAGCACAGGGAATTCCTGCAGCAGTGCTGGAGGGACAGCATGGACCAGGGAAAATGACCTTCCCAGTCCCAGCAACGACCAGCTGCAGGTGGGTCCCCCCCCCACAACTTTAAAGAGTGGTTTTTAGGTGTGGGAAGAGAAAGAACTTACCTAGAATTACTCCAAAATGACACAAATTCTAGAGAACCCATTTGAATTAATCAGTAAAGGAACAATGCAGCAAACAGCACAGGAATAACATCCTATAGAAGATGTCTACCAGCCAGCTCCTGATCAGAAAGCTGTTCTTAACATTGCTTGAAGGAATGATTGCTTTATATCAGGATTTTCAGGAAAGTAAGGCTCTGGTTTTGTTTTAACATTATACTGCTTTAAGTAGCCCGGTCTAAAGGAACTAAACAGGACAATTTGGATGAAATGGAATTCACACCATTTTTCAGATTAAATTTCTGACCTCAAGATGTGATTTAGGCCCTGGAGCAGGCAAGTGACATAGCTCTCACCAGCTGAAATTAGACAACACTAAAGGATCCCCAGGGCTCTTTGGAAACCTCTCTTTAACTTGCTGGTACTCAAACAAACTCCAACAATTTTCTCAACTCCATTGCTTGCTTTGAAACCTTTAATTTGGAGTAAAGGAAAAAGGGGATGGAATTTGGCATTTATTGCTTCATTTTTCCAAAAGGACCTGACACTGCCCATTCATTTCTACTTATCAAAGATCTAAGAAAAGGTGTTCAGAGTGATCTTGGTGTTCCTATTCCAGAGAAAGCCTAGAGGAGTAGAGGAGCTATGCATCCACTGCTTTCAGTTTCCCTTGAAAGCAGTGAACCCATCACTTCTTAAAGCAATCCACATAAACTGTCCTCAGAGATGATCAAAAAGGCAAATCCAAGTTTAGCACTTCAGTGTTCCAGTTCTGAGACGCGGTATCATAAATCACAATTACAGATTTTGATTTAAGGCACCTCTGAATTTCTGTTTCTAAGTGATTTGGAAAGGATTTTGTACTACTCCATCTATGGATTTGTCCAACACATTCAAGGAAATCCCAGATCCAGCTGAACAAGTAGATTATGAGTAGGCAAAGCATAAGGAAGACAGACATGAACTTCAAAGCCTGCTCCAAAAAGCTTAAACCTGTAACAGGGATAAAACTGAGCAGAGTTATTTTACTGACATAGGAAACTTCTCCTGTTCATGTCGGTCCTGCTGCCAGTAACTTGATTTAATTCTGAATGACGGTAATGGACAAACAGTTTTTGACTAAAATTGTTGCTTTTGCTTTGAGCATTTCATTTAAATGACATTCAGCATCTCCAGACAAAGCTGCATTATTCTGTCCTTCCTTCTTACCAGAACATCAACATTGCTGTTTTCTCCTTGAAAAAGTCTGGAGAAATGTGGAATGAGCCAAACAAGACTTCAAAGCATTCACCCACCACTCATTACCTTGGGAGTCACAGACTGGTTTGGGTTGGCAGGGACCCCAGAGCCCACCCAGTGCCCCCCTGCCATGGCAGGGACCCCTCCCACTGTCCCAGCTGCTCCCAGCCCCAGTGCCCAGCCTGGCCTTGGGCACTGCCAGGGATCCAGGGCAGCCACAGCTGCTCTGGGAACCTGTGCCAGGGCCTGCCCACCCTGCCAGGGAGGAATTTCTTCCCATTATCCCATCTGACCCTGCCCTCCTGCAGCTTAAGACCTTTCCCCCTAGTCCTGACCCTACAATAAAAGTGCACACACTGCTAGACCAGGACAGAGTCAGGGAAGAAAAGCTTTCCCTGCCTCACACCTGCTTAAAGGAATTCCATAAAGTCACTGCACACAACTTGAAGACATACTCCTAATTTATAATTGCTAATATGGAAATGAAGTCAGTTTTCTTACCGGAATTTTTTTTTCTTCCACTGCAGAGGCACACTGGTTCATTATTGCAGGGCTGCCCAAGATGGGGGGACTGCTGGCATTGTGTTTTTTCTTTAAAAAAGAATAAAATCACTTTAAAAAATGGAAATATGACTGTGAAATCAGAAAGCCACTTGCTCAATTTTTTAGCTGGGCAGACCAAACCCCATAAAAAATACATATGGGGAGAATGCTGTACACATACATGTATAAAGCAATATATACTAAATATTTTATTAAACTACATAAATGTATAGATATATCATATATACAATTTATATGATATGATATTCATTAATTTTATATAAAAATATAAAAAATAGAAAAGCTACCATATTTGCCACAGCCTGAGCAGGATCAAGGAGCTACTTCACATCTGATGCTCTGGCTGTTGGAAGCACAGGAGAGGCAAGGATCTGAGCCAGTCAGACCCTCTGTCCATCTGCTCTGCCCCTTCTGCCCCCAGGTCACCAGTTCAGGTGTTCACAAAGTGGCCCATTACCTGTCTGTTGGAGTGAGCAGTGTCTTTATTCTTCATGGTGTCATACCCAGGCAGCCGGTGCCGCCTGCCCATCTGGAGTGCCACCAGGTCCTTCATGATGGACTTCAAGGCCTCTTGTTCATCTGGGATGCACAAGAATTTTAGGAGTAAGTTGTCTGGGTGAGCACCAACCATGACATTTCTGCACCTCTGACACTTCTACACTGGTTTTCTGCTGGCTCATAGAACAACAATCCTGTTTAGGATCTTTGCAAATACACTGTGATTTAATTCAGTCATAAAAAAGCCCAAATTTAACTGAATATCATGACATAATAAATTGACAGATAAATGTTAAGTCACTTGTCCAATATCACAGAAGGATCTGGCCAGAGTATGGATGAGAATGAATATCCCCAGCCCCTAATTCTGTTCAGAAGTCTTCACAACAAACAGCAAAACCTGGACAGATTTGCTAGACCATCACAGGTCATTTAGGAAGGGCAAACTGACGTGCTTCTGCCAAGGAAAACCTGGTAAAAGTCTGTTCTTTCCCATTTTATATCCTGTTAACTCTGAATTCTTGCCTGCTAGTGGAACAAACCAAGGCCAGTAGAAAGAGAAATGAAAATCTGGATGAAGATTCATCTGGGAGTATCTGTGAACACAAATCCACTTGCACTGATTGCCCCAACACGTTCCTCTCTTCCCTCAGAACAAGCTGATGGAATAAAATTCAAACCATTTTATGAGATTTCAAGATCTGTTGAACAGGTTCAAGTTGTCCAGCACCAGGAACACTGCTGGCAAAGTACAACGCAGCAGGTTCAATTCAAGGCTTCTTGCCTTGCAGCAATATAAAAACACAAAGTTATTTTTTTCTTGTATGTTCCACTGCCTAAGAACTACTTTCTGAAGATTCCTGATGTAACCAATTTAAAGTATTCTCTCCCATTGCCTGTTCACTTTGAGAAGTGGTACTTAGCAGAACTTTGTGCTTGGAGAAAAAAACAAAGATGCAAAAGGAGAGAAATGCACAGTAGCTGGGCTGTGATGGATGGCAGATGAAGGTCTAAAAGCTATGGAAATGAATCCTTTTCTTGAGCAAGGGTAACGACCCTAAATTCCTTGATGTTGCAAAAGGTAAAGGAAGCTGCCAAGTGAAGTTCTGTCCAAAATGGGACTGCACTGGGCACTTGGCTGCCAGGCACTGTGCCACAGCTAACAAAGCAGCACCTCATGCTGTCACTGCTCCTGGCACACTCCTGCCCTCTGGATTGCCTGGCTGCTGTCTCACATATCAAGACTCAAAAAGGTTTGAGGGATAAAGTGTTGTTTCCTTGGCAAATAATGCACTCAGTTAAATCCTTCCTGATATTAAGGCATTACTTAGGCATGGAATTTGAAGCAATGATCCGATCAGCTCTGGATGTGCCCAGGAGAATCTGCCCTTTCTAAAAGAGTTTGGGAGGACCTGAACCCTAGTTTTGAAAGAAAAGCTTTTTATTTATTTATTTTTTTTTATTACTGGGACTTCTGGAAGTGATGTGAGCCAGATGAGGATATCACAGCCCTACTCACACGATGGTGTGCCAGGTGTGCAGTGCCTGATATGCACAGCTCCTCCTTTCTTCCCTCACTATGTCACCTTGAGAAGTTTGAACTGAAACGAGCATTTTTGAAGCTGATTTGTAAATAACTGAAACTTAATTTTAAGAATCCACCATGGCTACACACTCATATCTGATTCATGGCACTGGTTTGATGGGTAATCACCTGCACTTGGAAGAGCTGTCCTGGGAACAGCTGCTGAGTAGCAAACGATGGACTGGCTCACATTGGTACTTCTCTGTAAAGGGACTCAGTGGGACTATTTGTTCCTGCAATTTCGTGTCGTGCATTTGTTCATGAGTCTCTCCAAAGCAGTTAGCTTATGTTTTATGCAGAAGACTGGCTTCCTAATTAATCAATGTCTGAGTAACAAACTAGATTTTTGCAATGCTTAAAGATGACAGATGTGGGACACATACAGCTTGTGTGGGACACACAGGGAGTGGATCCTGCTGAAAGTTAAAAGCAGAACGGGAAAAATACACTTCTTTGTAAGGAGGAAACATCTGAAGAAGTCCCAGTCAGAACAGAAGTCACACTAGCATTATCATTGCTAAAACCAATAGTTTCTGCCCAGGTCTGTTTTAGCTTTCACAGGATCCCAAAATGGCTTGGGTTGGAAGGGACCCCAGAGCCCACCCAGTGCCACCCCTGCCATGGCAGGGACACCTTCCACTGCTCCCAGCCCCAGTGTCCAGCCTGGCCTTGGGCACTGCCAGGGATCAGGGGCAGCCACAGCTGCTCTGGGCACCTGTGCCAGGGCTGCCCACCCTCACAGGGAGGAACTTCTTCCCAACATCCCATCTATCCCTGCCTTCTGGCAATGGGAAGCCATTCCCTGTGTCCTGTCCACGCAGGCCCTTGTAAAGTCTCCCTCCATCCTTCCTGCAGGCTCTCTTCAGGTCCTCACTTGGTCCTGAGAGCACCCAACATCTGAGATACAGCCACTGGGGACTCCAGAATGTTACACCAGAAACATAAAGCCTAGACCAGATCATGAAAGGCAAGGAAAAGAAATCTTCCAGCGCATCTGCAGAAAGTGTTAATTACAGAAAAAATCTTAAAAAAGGAATGCAGAGCAGAGAATATAAAAAATCCAAATCAAAACCCACCGAATCTCTGCTGTCCAAGACAAGCCAAATGAGACAATAACCATATTGTGGCAGCAGAGAAGGGAGAGCACTCCTTGACATTCCAACTGCATGTAAAAGAAGCAAGTGGTGTAAGTAACACAACCAAAGCAAGAGGCTGCTTTTTGAGAAGCACATCAGCCAAAGGAAATAAGTGCTGGGATCTATCTCAGTACTAAGTAACTCCTTGTGGGATGAAAATGTGAAGAAACAGCTGTGAATGAAGCTAAAGCTCCAGGTAGGCAATGGCACAACTTTTTCCTTTTTTTTTCTTTTTTAGGTTTCCAACTTTACAGTTGAACATTTAACCTTCTACCTTTACAGGAGTGCCTCCAATTTACTGGTATTCTTTCATTTTGATGGTATTAAGAACAGCCCTGAAGTCACCTGGCAGACAAAGGCTGAAACTGTGCACAACAAAATACTATAATCTATAGCCTGGAATATCCCCCACACTCCCACCACCCAAAACACTCAGGGAAGAGCTGGGATACAAGTTTTCCACTACAGTGCAGTTTGGGTTTGGCTAGATACCAGGAGGATGAAGAAGAGCTTGTCTTGGCAGAGTTCCTTTGGGCAAGAAGCAAACGAGCTATGAAAGCAGTTTATAACTGAGGGCTGATGACAAGAAATCAAGTCCATCAAAGAATATGTCTGGGAATAAGAATTCTTCTCTAAACAGTATCATCACTGGAAAACAAAGATCAATAGTTGCAGTGGTTGGCTACAGGTGTTCTACCCCAGGTTCCAGGCTGTGTTTTGTCAGCAGTCACTCACTTGTGGCACAGAGGGCACATCCAGCCAACTGTGTGCTCCTTATTACAGACTGCAGCTCGGCTATGAAGAGAATTTATTTGTTAGCTAAGGCAACTTGTGGATTTACAACACAAGCTCTGAAGGGCAGCATCTGGCAAACACTAGAGCTCACTGCTCTCAGGCACAGGGTGGGAGTGCTGGGGTGTCCTGAGCAGGACCAGGAGCTGGACTCCACGATCCCTGGGGGTCCCTTCCAACTCAGGATTTTCTAAAAACCCCAGTCAGTGCCCTGCAAGGCCTGTATCTTACTCACTGCAGTCATTCCAACACTGAATTATTATTTCTCTTCATAAAACAGGAACAGGTAATGCTCTAACAAAGGGGATGGAACAACTTCAGGTGAGTTTGAATCGTTTTCTAGTAGTCTTACACTATTGGTTCCCTACTACTAAGCCACACATACTGTAATTCATCCCTATGTTGATAAGGTAGGAGAGGACAGAGTATTTATCTCTTAAAAGGATAAAAAAAGTCAAATACTGATCTGAGCTTGCCTAGGGAAAAAGTGTATCTAGTGAGGACAGCACTGTGATGGATTCAATGCTGAGAAGCATGAATACTTCTTTAGTTCCATCCAAACAGAGGATTTCCATAGACTGACTGGGAGAAGCTCATGGAGCAGCCTTACATTAACTGCACAATGCAGAAGCTGCTACAAATGAAAATGAAGCAATTTCTGGAGCACTGAGAGACCCTGTTTTGCCTGGTCTCCAGTAGGTCTGGGTAACACAGTTCTGCTTTGTGCGGGAAAGATGTTGTCCAGGAAATGCTTTTCATGTTTTAAAAACTACACTCAAGGATTTTTATAACTTCGATAAAAGTGAACTGCTGCTCACAGAGAAAGTTGTTCCTCTCCACAAAGCATTTACTTCAACCAACCCGTGGTTTGTTGCACAGGTCTGAACAAGTCGGAAATGGAAACAGTTTAGAAAAAGAAAAAAACAAATCACAAAGTTAGAACAGCGAAAGTATCTGCATAAGTCTGTGAACCCCCCTTATCCAGGACCATGTTTTATATGGTGCCATAGTGGGACACATGAGGCCACACTGGTGTAAAAGAGAAAGAAGGGAACACATCTGTGTATCTGTTATCTACCACCACAACAGCAAAGCTGGTTTGGGCGAGTGACTGGCAGACCGGGGGGCAATGAGGAAATTTCAGACAAATTGTGTCTACGTTAGAGGTCTCAAAACAGCACTGAAAAGAGTTTCATTTTGAGTCCTTTGCTGTGGGCAGTTTTAGTGGTACCAAAACGCTGCTGTCTGCAAGCTTTAGGAAATCACAAACGACCCGGTTTGTAGAGTGAGGGGAAAAATCAGAGAGCTCCACGAGGCTTATCCTTGCAGGTATATTCAGGGTCCCTCGTGTCACTGCCAAGCTGCAGGGAAGGGCTGGGGTTTGGGGTGTGAGGCGATGCTGCCCTGCAGGCAGCCCCGCTCCCTCCCGCGGTGTCACTGGGTGCTGAGAGCCAAGGGAAGGAAGTGACACAGGCAGGAAAAGCCAGCGGAGGGGGCAGGCTGCAGGGAGCCTGCCCTCCCCAGAGCCAGCACGGCTCCCTGCACACACCAGGGCTGCAGGTGCCCGCTCTCCAGCCGCCCAGGAGCGTCCCCAGGGAAGCACACCCCAGGAACCGTCCCGGCCGGGCGGGCTCATAGCGCTCCAGGTGAGCCCGGCTGCAGCGCTGCAAGCTGTGCCATCAGCCACCGCCGGCGTCCGGCAGGTGGGCCACCAAACACCAGAGTAAACAACACCAGGGCGTGACATACAGCCCGCTAGCCATCCTCAGTCAGATTATTTGATCGCAGTTGCGGAATGAATTTAGGTTTTTCCCGTTACAAAGGAAAAATCTGCTTGCAGCTGTGCCACGGTACACACAATGCTACGGTGGAGTGGTCAACGAAACTGTGTTTTTTCATTCTGCACTCACATGTTTACAAACATAGGTCCAATTGCCACTGGAAAACACTTTCATGGAAATCCAAGTTCCTACTTCTAAACCATTTTAAGTTTATGAACCACCCTGCTGCTCTAAACACAGTGGATTACACTGTTCCTCTTTGTAGCACAGAAATCTAGTGATGGATTTGCATGAATTTGTTGCATTTACCAAATCAAAACAGAGTAAAGAGATATTGAAGTAGTTGTAGAAGAACATTTGCAATGCTCTTTGAATTCAAAGTATAAAAGCTAATTATGCATACAGGCTAAATGAAGGAGAGTCTTAGAAAACTAAACTTGTTTGTAGGGAAGAAACGTTTAAGTTACAGCAGCCCATGAAGCCATGAAACTCCAGACTCAGAAAAGCAGGAATTTCCTTGCCCATATACAAGTATCAGTAAGTTCTGGTTTAGAGCAATTAAAAGTTTAATTCTAGCACCTCTCTAAGCTGAAAAAGGAATTAGGAAGCCAAGACCCCCTCCATAAGCAGTTCTTTATACCGGACATACAGTCCAAATCCAAATTAATTCGAATTAATCAACCAAATTCAGTCATGGCAGTCCCTCATAACAACGTTTTCCTCTTGAAAAAAGAGTTCTTCCAACTCCTTTGCTTGGCTTTACATGCTGCGGTCTGGGCTAAGAATGCAAATGAGAACTCGGGGTGAGCTCCATAAAGAAAAATCTATTCTGATGGACTCCCAAGCTGCACTTAATACCAAAAATGTCTGCAATTAAGCTTGAGCACAACAACCCCCCCTCCAGACGAGCCAGCTCCTGGCGGCTGAGGGAGCGCGCCGCACTCAGCCCGGCCCGCCGCTGCCCACGTTCGCCGAGAGCCCGGGACGCCGCACGTTCCGGT
>VZRH01000969.1:114935-133094 GCA_013397555.1 Urocynchramus pylzowi
GCTGGCCAATGGGCGCGCGAGCAGCCGCGCCGCCCGCCCCGCCTCCCCGCGGAGCCGGCTGTCAATCACGGGGGCCCGTTGCGCCGCGGCAGAGCCACGCCCCCGCCCGTCAGGAGGCGGAGCATGTATGACCACGCCCCCCGGAGCGACTGTCAATCAACGTGACGGACGGCGGCGCGGCCACGCCCACGGGCTGGGCGCGGGGCCGGGAAAGAGAAAAGGAAGGAAAAATGGGGAAAAGGAAGGAAAAATGGAGAAAAGGAAGGAAAAATAATGGAGAAAAGGAAGGAAAAATAATGGAGAAAAGGAAGGAAAAATAATGGAGAAAAGGAAGGAAAAATGGAGTTGTGTCCTTGTGCCAGTGCTGTACCTGCAGCAATTCACTATCAATTCCCCACGGCACCAGCCCTGATTCCAAACCACTCCATCACCACCTCACCATTTGCTAATTTTGCCTGTCTTGTCCTGCTAAATGAGAATGATTCCATGTCCTTTGTGTAGAAACTTGCTTTACTGAGTCCAAAAGATCTTCGAGTGGCGAGTGGCAGCTTGGGAGGGGAGCCAGCAGCTCCTGGCAGATGGCAGGAGCCACCCACCCTGCTGGAACTCGCTCTTCCCGTCTCCAACTGCCCAGGGTGTCTGCATTGCACTGAAGCTTCCCCACACCTTTTACCAAATTGAAAATAGAATGATTTGTCCTTAACAGCTCATCACTTCACCCACCTGTCAAGCCTAATGTGTAAACCAGCAATTTTATCTCTTGATTTGTGGTTTCCCCATTCTACAGACATTCTCGCATCACTGTCTACATGCAAGTGCCATCAGGACTTTTTTTGGACCACTAAGGACCCTCACACCTTTTTTTTTTTTCCCCAACAAGCTGGTAAATCCTTCCTGAACTGGAATCCAACTTTCTACCAAAATAAGTGCCTCTTTTTTGTCTAACTTGAGAAAAAAGTGAATAATTCCTTTCTGACTTTTACTGTGTACTTAACACTGTGCTGGTTTTGTGCATAATCACAGAATCCCAGAAGGGTTTGGGTTGGAAGGGGCCTTAAAGACCCCCCAGTGCCACCCCTGCCGTGGCAGGGACCCCTCCCACTGTCCCAGGTGCTCCCAGCCCCAGTGCCCAGCCTGGCCTGGGACATTCCAGGGATCCAGGGGCAGCCACAGCTGCTCTGGGCACCTGTGCCAGGGCTGCCCACCCTGCCAGGGAGGAAATATCCCATCAAATCCTTCTCTCTGTCAGCCTGAACACAGTTCTCCTTGTCCTGCCATTACAGTTCCTGATGAGGATCAGGTTATTTGTTTTACACCAGCTGATATTCCGTGGTTTTCCACCTGGATTGTCCACATCCTTCCAAAGCTGCAGCTTCCCAGCAGAGAAGCTTCACCCCTGTAAACAGCAACTGCAGAACATACTTAATTCTTGAATTTATTCAGATTGTCTGAGGCCATTTAATGTAAAATCATCAGTAAAGATATTCACAGAGACTCTCCAGGAGCTCCTGTGTTTCCAGTCAGCCCGTTTCTTTTAAAGGAACTTTATGAGGCCAAATTGTTTAATGCTGTCACGCAGCATCAACTAAGAAAAGGAAGTGTAATCCCTATTTTAGGGACTTAAGGGCATTGCACAGAGAGACAGTGACTTGTTAGAAGTTACACAGGAAGTCTGGAGTAGACCTTTGGGATTTAACTCCTGGCATCTTTTCCTAGTGTCTTAATCACTGAGCCATCATCTTATTTTCTATTTTGGTAGTATTTCCATTTTCTGAAGCATACCTGACTCAAAGAGCCCCTTTTCCTTGCTATCAGATGTACTATTTCTTCTTTCCTTCCTGCTTCCCTTCTTGTTTAGGTAGACACATCCTTCCTGGGGAGCTGAGCAGGCTCCAGGCTGAGCCTTGTCCCATGCCAAAACTTCCTTATTCTACATCTTGGACTCCACAGCCACAGAAGGGAGCGGGGAGGAGAAACCCTGCAAACAGAACCAGAGAGTCCTTGAATGCTTTGGGCTGGAAGGACCTTAAAGCCCATCCCTGCCACCCCTGCCATGGCAGGGACACCTTCCACTGTCCCAGGCTGCTCCAAGCCCTGTCCAGCCTGGCCTGGGACTCTGCCAGGGATCCAGGGGTATCCGATCTTCAAGGGCTGCATGGAAGGGTTCTGCACTGTCTTCAGCAGATGTAAGAGCAATCTCATTAATCTCATTAATCCCAGGCAGTTCTGTCCCTCCTAAAAATTTCTTGTTGTGTTCTCAGCTTTGAAAACAAAGTGAATGGAATGCCATCATCATTACCCAACTCTGGGACAGCATGGCAGGATGTGTGTGGGCCCAAATGTATCTGTCCCCCAGCAGAGACATGAATCATGTGAAAATCCAGTGAAACTCCCTTCAACAGCCTTCCTCAGCCGGCAGGAGCAGGTGTGCACCTGTACCTGTCGGGGCCGAGGGCTGGGCCTGCCTGCCAGGGCATCCCAGCAGAGGGGGCTCTGAAGCTGGTTAGAAACCAGAAGCTGGTTAGAAACCAGAAGCTGATCTGCCTTTGGAACGGCAAAATTAGAGAAGGAAGGGGAGGAAGAACGTTAAAAATATTATATGCTTTTAGATCATTACTTCCTCTGAGCTGACAGTCTGGACTGTTTCTAAAACAGCACAAATGAAAAAGCTCAAAATTAAATGCTTCTTCCAGTCACAGGCCCCAGAATAATCTGAGACCACTTTTTCTCTACAGCTTTGCTGTGCATTGTGTTACCACGGAGGGTTTCTTTCAAGTATTTTCAAGCCCTTTACTGATGGTGATTAATTATGTGCTTTTCACTGACAGCTGGTATCAGAGCAGGGACTTTCCCACGGTCACAGAGCAAGACAGCTGTGCCAGATGTTGGCTGTTCCATAATATTTACAAAAGGCAGAACCCCTCTTGGTTTCTTCCTACCTACGTTCCTCTACATCATTTTATGGCACTGATTTTGCCACACTGACAGGCAACGTGCTGCACCCATTATCCACCAGTCCACCACTTTTTGCACAAAAAAAAAAAAGTTTCTGCCTCCTTCCACCTTAGTGGCAGCTGAGAAAGTTTCTCTGGAGTATTCCAAAGCACAAGTTCAGGGGCAAAAATAATCTATGAGGATGCAAATAAATTTCTAGGGTGAAAGACAAACAATTCTTAGAAAAAAAGTATTTTTTTCTGAGCAGGAGTTACTAAAACAAAGTCCATATATAGCTTAAAAACCACTGCAGCATCTTTGCAGGCAACTCTTTCCACTGTGGTCATGAAGCTTAATAAGCTTTTATTTCAAAGCCAGTACACAAAGAATTAGAAAGAAACCCAACCGTTTAGATGAACTAGATTTAATCTAAATACTTCAGGAAGTCATCAGTCCTGCTTGCCAAGGCCTAAGGTACAAATTTCCAAGCTCTGCCACACTATTCTGCTCTTGGCCCCAATTCCAGACACGACAGCAGTGACTGAGTGCGTGGAAAAAACACCCTTTAAGAGAGGTCACCCTTCCCAGGAGAGACTTAAAGCTACAGAAGTGCCCAATTGCTTTGTTTTCCCTTTGCCTATATTCAAAATCCCTCCGAGACTAATTATTTGAATTCTGAAAAAAAAAAAAAAAAAAAAATCCCCCTTCCCCTTATCTTAAAAACAAAACCACACAGCAGATAATTCCCATTTTTTGGTGCAGGGAACAAGCAAAGCGTTGGAAAACATGAGCAGAAACAACACTGGAATACACTGGCCCTGCAGCAGATTTTTAAGAAAGCAAATATTTAATGTACAGCTGCATTAACCATTCTGTTGGAGTTCTGCAGCGACTGGGCTCCTAATAATGTATTTGGGGAAACTTGCAACTTAAGAGTAGCTGGAATTACCAAGTTTGTTTGGGTATTTGTAGGACAGGGGATCAATATACTTCACCAGCTTTGCAGAGGCAAGGCAAAGCAATCAGCCTCCTCTTACAGCAACCAACTCCACACAGAAGAAATGAAGTTCCTTTGTAGTTCCCTGCTCCCCCCAGGTTTCCACTCATCACACAGGGAACTGCAGTCAATCTACAAATGTTCCATTTTTATTACAAAGTATGAAAGGCAGAAAATACTGTACCTAATACACAGGAGGCTGAAACTTAGAAAGAAGGTTAAAAAATCTGAATAAAACTACATAGGAAGCAGGAAATAGCATAAAAGGATGCAACATTCCACTTTCAAGCAAGTTCAGAAAATTGCCTTAAAATTTACAGTTTCAACAATATGGTTCCATGACTCGGGTGTTAAAATCCATTGTAACAAACCCTTTTATATTTTCTCCATAAAAATAAAGGAATATAGGGACACTGCAGTTATCCATGTCAACAATATATGTCTGTTGAATAGCAGGATACTGGGACTCCTCTAGGACAGAATAGTAGCGAAGTTGCAGGTGGAGAAAAGGAAAGAAGTAAAATTACTATTGCTTTAACATACTCTAGTGAGAACAAGAAGTCAGGAATCTCATATGGATGTTTGTACAATCATGCTACAAAGATTACACCTTCAGGAAATTACCACAACGGGACTGTGAATGGGAAGAGCAGAAGGGAAAACACACCTAAAAGTAGCATCTCCTACTCGGCTACTGGTAACAAAAATGCTTCGGCGCAATGGATTTAAATTACATTTTACACTGCTAGCAACCCAAGGGTTAAAAAAAGGTTATTTTTAAATAGTAGATGTCATAATTCCCATTTCCCAAGTTGTCAAAACAAGCAACATACCTTTTTCCAGCTGCACTGGGACCCTCTCCTGCTCTGGTTCTTGCCTTTCTGCCCTGCTAAGATCCCACAGACCCACCCTCAGCACTAAGAGGGGGCTGGAGTTGCATGTGTTGCACACAGAAAACAAACTCCAAGGAATGGGAGCTGGACCACGGCTTTACAGTTGCACATGGCCACAATATTTTGTCAGGAAATAGTTTTTTTTCTTAATTTTCTTACATTTCCTATAAAGAAACAAGCTTGATGGAAGCCACTGAGATAATTTTTTTTATGACTATGGAAAGTCTTGCTTGATGCTAAGTATCAGAGGCTGCACAAGAGGCTACTGAGGTCCTTGGCAGACACACTGGTCACCTGAAACAGGCAGCAGCAACTCTCACAAGTCCCTTTGCATCCGGCATCTGCCATGAATCACCAGATGAGCCTTCAGTGACTGGTATTTAGCTCCATTTCTAATTACTGTTCTTTTACTGCTGGTGAAAGGTGCTGATTGGAAGTTCTGGAGATCCCTTCCAGAAAACAAACCAAGTCAAGGGCATCCTAAACTCTCCTCAATACCCTCAAGAATGAAACATTTCTGACTCTTCTTGGGTAAGCAAGGGAAGTACAGCTGCATCAGAAAGTGCTCTTTAAGTGCCACATACAATTAATTCCTGGATTCTCTGCAAAGATCAAGAGAAACTGGGACAGAGTTGACAGTGACTTGCTCATTGCTTTCCATGTCCACAGAACAGTAGGTACAGGCTTGCTCTGAAATATTGGTCTGAGAGCAGAAAGCAGGAAACACGTGTTAGAGAGAATTTGTGCTACCTGACAGGGTAACAGCAGGCATTTGAGGTGGTGGAACCACTTTGCTACGGGCAGTGGGAAAACTCAACCCTTCAGCACTTTGATGGGACTGAAAGTGTGCAGCCTGCTGAGCCCAGAGCTTGGCTGTGCTGCTGTCCACTCTTTCCAGTGTGTCTGGGAAGAGTTAAAACACCACTAACCAGCTGGTCAGTGCAATGTTTCAGGCTGTGTGAATTTACAGGCAGCAGCTGCAGTTTCTCTCCCACAAAATTCAAGTTATCCAAAGACTCCAGGCACATCCCCACACGACCAACCCGGCGCTGTCATCATCACGTTCCGATGGTCAGGAAGAGGATTCCCAAACACCACCGAGTTCCTAAACAAAAGGACTCTCTGGGGAACATGCAGCAGTACATCCCTTGGGCTGGCCTTACAGGACAGTGTCAGTTTCACAACATGAAGCTTCAGCTTAACATTTACAGCCTTGTCAAGTGCTCATATTTTTGGCTTTCAGTAAAAACAAGTGAGGGTCCACTATGTCCCCTGTTTAGGATTTTGGTGACGGTCGTTATTTAACATTTTCTACACAACACAGACAAATGCCTACCCTACAAGGGCTGAGGAAAAGATGACTCTCCTCCTAATCTTACCAAAAATGTACTTGTTAAAGTGCCATCTGCAAGGGAACAAAACGGACACGCTCAGCTCCTTATTTCCACTGACAACAAGCACGAAAACATCTGTGAATTCCCTACATCAGACTCCTCCCCTCACCTGGTCTCTGGCAGGCTGTGATCTACACTTGAGACTGAGGCAGCTTCTCATTGCACCATGAGGCAAAAATAGAGCTTTTCACAATTATCCAGAACATTCAATAGGGTAAATTACCACTAAGTTTTGAAAGGATCATTAACTTTGACTTATGAGAGGCAATGCCTCCCCCGTTAAATACATTTCAAGGTTCCATAAGAAACAACCTGTTTTAGCAGTCTCCTTTCATATTATTTGAAACCACTATGTTTTCTTCCTAAATAGATTGTCAAAGCACTGAAATCCTTGCCTTTTAAATCCCTGTACACACAAGTACAATTCCCATAGATGCAAGCTACCATAGCCCCCCTCATTTAGACAGTTCACGGAGTTGGCACACTACACACTAATTCAACATTCAACTTGTCAACTGCAGGTTTTCACCTCACTAACAAGTTTTACATCATCAACATCTCCTGGCTCAGAGCCAGCAGGTTGCCCACAGAATAGTAGGAATCTGTGGAAAGCTTGGTTTAAACAGAACGTAACAACCAAACAATAGTTTAGTCGCTTGAATTAATCAACTGGAGAAGTGATACAGAACTACCTAACTCAGAAGTATTTCTGTCCCAGAATCAGGCTGGCCTATACCAGTAACAGCACAAGCTTTTCTGCTTTGCTGACCTCACCTGTGTTCACTCTTCCTTTAATGTTACTTTCTACTCAAAAAACATGAGGTATTTGCAAGCAGCTGTTCTGCATCCTCTGCTTGTGCAGTAAGCACCAAATAACAAAAATTGAATTTCAAAGTATTTCTTTTCATGAACTTTGGGGAAAAAATAATGCTTATGGGGGCTTTACACCTTACAAAATTGAGTGTTAAACAGGGGAAATGTGATAATCTGTATATTTCAATTCACAGGCCCCAGTGACAAGTATCATATTTGTTTTATCTTGCAGACAAACACCAAGCAGAGCATTCCCCCCTGTCACTGGGTCAGCAGCTGCTGGCAAAAGGGCACCAAAGTCTTTCCCTTCCTTGTCTATATAGAAGTGCCATTTGCACTACAGAACATCTCACCCATGAGGATTTTCCTGTCTTTTCACTCATTAACCTTTCAAGTGACATCTTTGAAGTTATTTTAAGTATTATTTCCCTGTGCCAAAACAGTCTCTAATGATTTAAAATGCAATTTCATGTGAAGAACGACAATGGATTATGCCCAAAGCAACATGCTGTAGATCCAGAAGGTATCCCAACTGGCTAAAAAAACAGGATATAGGCTTTATTTAGAATCCACTGGAGCCTCCAAGATTCCTTCACTTGCCTTTGATGCATTTGGAATAAGTACACAATTCCACAGACTTCCATCAGTTTCATGGATGCAAGAACTGACCCTGGATCCTCTTCAGGTCCCTAACAGGATTGTTTTCCAACAGAAGCTGCATCTACCTGGCTGTTCAGACCATGAGTTCCTTTATACAAACTCTCTTCTCATCATCTTAGCATTCATCTTTGACTCAAGCCATCTGTACAAGGAATAAACTTTGAAGCAAGAAGGGGACATGGAAAGTACTAACATTGCAGGTAGTTTTTTCTTAGTAACAGCACGTTTTGCCTGCCATTTGTAATTAAACAGAGCATGACAAGCCTGTGAATGTATTTCAGATGACTCCTAAAGCTGTGAATGCCATTAGCTGCTCCTGCTAAGAAAACCCCAATTTTTGCTTTATTCTATCTAAGTTTTTTCCAGTTTCAGATGAAGTGCTATTGTAAAAAGTGATTGTTTGGCTAACGTTGTTCTGACATCTAGCTAATGTCTGTGGAAGACACTACTCTCAGTACTGCTGCTAATAAGAAAAATTGACCTTCAAGTCAAATCAAGCTTTGTCAGAAATCCCACAACTGAACACACTGACAAAACATCAGCTTGAACAGTGTTAGTCTCTTGATTCTCTGCTATCAAAAGGAGTGATGGAATACAGCTGCCCCTAATGAATTCCTATCAAATTCCTGAGGCAATGCTTTCCTGAGCTCCACGGTGAGAAGCAGCCTGCAGAAGAGTATTTCTCTACATCCAGAATGACAAAACTTTGCAGATTCTGTTCTGTATTTGACAGTGTTCTCAGTGTCAGCTTCAGTGTTCCACAGCAATTGCTTTCCCAACTTGCCTTTCCTGCATAAACTGACAAGATGCAAGTTTGCCAGTGTCCTATTTATAATCTGCCTCCAGTTGCAGGTGAATACTCATTAGGTGGAAAGAATTTTGATGTTTTCTGACATTTACATAGAAACTGGGCTGCACACCCCTCCAGAGCAGCTCTGGCTGTCATGTCTTCATCAGAGAGCACTGCAGAGCACAGGACCCGTGTTATGCTAAGACTCCAGCAAGGATTTTTATCTTGCCTAATCCACTCAGCTTTCATTGAACAGGATTATTGTAGAGTGATCCACTATTCCAAACAGAAGCCCTCTGGCACATCCCCCAAAGTCAGGAGGATGACAAATGCCAAACCTTGGCCTCAATGGCACAGCTTCTTTCCTTCCAGATCCACCTTTGTGCATCACATCAGGGAGCAATTTCTTTCAAAAAACCAGCTTTCTTTTGGATAGCAGACCAGCTTTTCTAACTTGTCTTGTTCATTCAACAAGACCTGGCAGTATAAAGCAAATACACTTCACAATAAAATTGCTTTGCACTCCCTTCAAGACCTCCCAGGAACACAGGCCAAGCACTACCTCCGAAGTACAGCCTAACCACAAAATCTTGCTCATGTTATTTGCCAATCAAGCAAGCTACTAAGTGTGAAACCATTTTATTTTGATTTAGATAAGTTAAGTCTTCCAAGGGGAAATCATTTGATTGGAAGTGTCAATCCCAAGCCCATTACAAATACATTTTTTTCAGGAATTGTTTACCTCCTGGGAGCTCACGTCATGCACAGATCTTCTTTCTCAACCTATCTCTGTTTGCTACCACGACTGCAGGATACACACAAACTCAGATAGAATTTAAAAATAAGACCTACCATAGTAACAACTGCCTTGAGCATCACAAAAGTGTAAAGAGATTGTGCAACAAGTACTTGTACTTCACAGCACCAGAAAGTTCTGCCCAGGTCACCAGATACAGGGAGCCAAGGCAACAGTTAATTCTGGCAGGCCTTTACTGCCAGGGAGCCTGCAGTGTTACTGTAGTTTGTATCCATGAACAGGTCCTGCTTTGGACATATGGAAGTGGATCACATATCAAAAGTAAGAATTAGGGAGAAAAACCTTACTCAATAGAAAGTTAGCCCAATATATAAAAAACATACAAACGTTTAAACAGTTTAGAGGCAGCAACAACAGGAATGATAAAGATTCCTGCCAAGGTGGCTGTTAACATAATTGTCTTTTCCCCCCCACCTTGTTTTGCACCTGCATCTATTAAACTGCTGGATGTGCTGCCTCAGCTGGCTGACAAACACATGGACATATGCAGCAACTTAAAAGCCTGCAAGCTTATTAATACAGTCAACAAACAAATATACAGAACTTTTACTGAGGGAAAAAGAATTTCACAAGAAAACCAGAACCCATAAGTTCCAAGAGGCTCAGCACGTCTCTGCATTTTAGAGTCTTGAGAGACAGGAGACCCCTGCCATCGATTCTTGTAACAGTTTCTTGTAACAGTAGATGCAAAGCAACAACAGATACTGGCCACTTGACTGGTGGTGTTCTTACTTTAGAGGGAAGGGGGAACGACACAGCCCTGCCTCACTGTGCACGGAGCTGCAAAGTTAGACTCTGAGGATCTCCAGGCAGTTGTTGTAGCAGATGGCTATCCAGTCTGGCTGGGTGGATGCCCACTGTACATTGTTGATCTCTCCCTCGGCTGTGTAGGCCAGGATCGGATCCTCAATGGCACGAGGCATTTGCTGGATGTCCCAGATGAGAGCCTGGTGATCATCCGCTGCACACAGACAACAAATGCAAGCACAGTCAGAGTGTAACAGTATCTCCATGTGTGCCTACTACAGGCCTACAGCCTAAGGAGCCAGGTAAGACATGGCTGTTCCAGTCCTGACCCATATTCAAGCCAGATACAACAACACAGTTACGCTCCAACAAAATAAACTCAGATCACTATACGTTATCCAAGACAGAGCAGATAAATGAATGACCAGTGGAACTCATAACAGCAGAAAACATTTAAGAACTGCATTATAAAAAAGCTAAGGAGCATTAAAATAACAGGAGTTTAGCCAGAGCCAACGCACAGTTTGGGTATTGGGCTCACCACTTCCACACAAACTCTAGTAGGTGTCTATTTCTGTAACATTTTAGGAAAATCACCTAATAAAGAGCTTCTGAATGGCAAGGATTGTTTAGCAAAAGGCAGGCAGAGAATTGCATATACTTTAGGATAAAGCGGATTTTGCAAATGCAGTGGAAGACTCTGAAATTCCCCTGTAGGTCACACTTACCTGCTGTACAGATGTGGCAGGAAGAGTGAGGTGCCCAGGCAATTCCATTTACACATGCTCTGTGGTTGTTTAACCTGGCAACAGGGGTGCAGGGAACTCTGACATCTAGAATCACAACCTTCAGAAAAAAAAACCCCAGCTACATTAATAAATTAATTTTTAGAAATGCAGTTTATTCAAAATACAAAATATTTTGAGGTGAGGCTATAAACATGGCTCTTTCCTAAAGGATGCGGTAGGCAAGCAAGTCCTGCTCCTGAAGAACAGTTAGTCAGTGTGCCATGTTTCTCAAAAGAAGTCAGAGTTCACAGGGGTCTTGTGAGTTAGGCCACAGTGGCAAACGAACTGTGCTTCCCAGAAGCAGCCTTGGTAACAAACTAAAACTGGACTGGGAAAGAACAAAGTGACTCAAACACCTGCAGTTAAGAAATTATGTGAAAATTATTGCCCAACTGCTCATGGACTCCTCTTAAAAATGGGATGAAATATATACAAGCCATAAAGCTCAAGTTTATAATGCCTAAGTCACTTCTTTAACTCCTCAGTGCACTAAGAACTGGTCCTTAATCATACTTTGAGTACTGACACTGTCCCCTTCCCGTAAATACCTGGGTACAAATTAGCATCAAGCCACCTGTCCCAGAAAATCACCGTCAGCAGGTGGGGGAGAGGAGCTGCTGCCTCACCTCCATGCCGTCCATGGCCATCGTGGCGAGATAGTTGGGGTCCTGCTTGTTCCAGCAGAGGCGCAGCAGCGGGTGGTGCTGGGGGTCCTCGTAGATGATGGTGCTGTGCTCCAGGTGCCGCAGGTCGAACATCCTGACCGAGCCGTCGGCGCCCACCGAGGCGAACATGTCCCTGCCGCCGCCCGCGCGGCTGAAGGCGATGTCGTACACCTGCGGGCACGGCACGGCTCACAGCCAGGGCAGGGCCCGGCCACAGCCTCCCGGGCCTTCCCGCTCCCTGCAGCTGCTCAGCCACTCCCCAGGAGGAGGCAATACGTGCTGATGGAATTATGGTATCACTCACTGAAACTAAAACCTACCCATTTCCCAGACTCGGGGCTTTTTACATTAGCTGTTGAAAAGTAAAATGTTAAAATGAAAGAATCTTGAAAGCTGTCTAATGCCTTTGATATAAAGTTGATTTAAAGTCTAATTTGATGTTTTACCTCATTTTTCTACAATATTCTGGAGCACAATCTGTTAAAACAAGCACGTTCTTAAGTCAAGAGTCTATGCTGAGTAAAAAGAATTGTTTCGATAGCCAGCAGTATTTAGGTACTCAAAACTGTATATAATTTTAGAAAAACTGTTTATAAAGTTACAGAAATGATCTTTTTGAACCATTAAATTGTTCAAGAAAAAAAAAAAAAAAGAAAGGAAAAGTTCTGTTCCTTTTCTATTGCTTTTAAAAGATGCAATGCAAACAATCAAAATCCCCCACCTCTTTGTCATGTGCAATAAGCTGGGTCTTCACGTGGCCAGACACCAAATTTACTCTTCCCAGAACCTGTCCTGTCTCCAGACCCCAAATAGTGCAGGTTGTGTCAATACTAGAGGTACCTGAAACAAAACCACTTCTATTAGCAAAATTACTACAACTAATCTTGTCACAAATGATTTAATCACTGCCCAGGTTAATGTAACAACCCCCAATATCTACAGATCAAAATAGCCATGAGAACAGCATAGAACTAAAATCAAGAATGTCAAACAGCCAGCAGTCTTCCATGCATTTAAATGACCCAAACCTTTTAGCTGCAGAAATAGCCTTCCACACAGGAATAAAGTGTAAATAGCTCATGTCTGCTTCAATCTATTCTGAAGCCTGATGCAACTCGGAGATCAACTTTCCCATCCTGTACATCTCTTGTGTATGCCAAACCCCAAATTCAATCAGTGTTTTGATGGCGTGTTATTATTAATTGATTGCTGATGTGGACTGAAGGTGGGGTTAGCAGTAAAGCTCTTTAAGAGATGAGACATGTAACACACAAAAAATAAATAATGTAGTAAATAATTACTAGGACATATTATCACTGTTAATCTCTGGGCAAATCCCCCTGGCATAAATGGCTGTTCTCTTCTGGGAAACAAACCTCTGCATCAATCATCCTGGATTCACAATTTGTCCCGTAGGCTATAATTAAACCTTAAGTGTTCAGCCCCCTCCTCCAACTGAATTAAGGACTCTTGGCTCTCCTCCTGCTGCTGAAATGGCTTCACAAAACACACAGCTCAGTGCACAGTTTCAAATCCACTCCAGAACACTCAGAAATAAGTCACAGAGCTGATGGACATCCTTACTCAGAACTGCAACAACAGCTCACCAGCCCTGAAGGCCAAGACTCCCTGTCCCCAAATGTCCCTAGTCCAACCTGAGGGACCCATTCTGCACTGAACAGGGCACCTTTCAATGAAAATAAAAAGTCCCCATGAGATGACTGTTTTCATTTTTTAATGTAAAACAACAGCAGCTTCTATGATGCAACAGTCTGTGGCTGATGACCAGATTAACCAGTGGACATGCAGTGACACAACAGCAGTTACAGCCCAGACTTCATCAGATTCAATTAGAAAGTGTGTCAAAACCATAGCATTTTGTCAGTCTCACCTAGCAGGTAAGGATCCACTTCATTCCAGTCAAATGATGTCAGTGGGGCACAGAAATCCGAGTTCTTGTTGTTGTTCAGTAAACACTCCAGCCGAGTCTCAGTTTCACCCACCTTTAGAGAAAATGAAACATCTGACTTCAAAAGCAACATCACCTGACTTGTTCCCCTGGCACAAAACATTAGGAGTTGATCCTAGGTTTCTTTCCTCTCAGCTTTACATCCTAAAGCTCTGGAAAACACAGCCACCAGCTCCATTTTCAATAAGCTGATTAAAACAGCAATTGCCATGACAATTCTGCTTCTCTTATAGTCTTCACATAGTCACATTATTGCAGTCAAGAAAATCTTGAGTGAAAAAGAGATCAATATATAACACAATTCAGTTGTTCATCGTTTCCCAGGGAGGATTTACTCACTCTCCACACTCGCAGGTAGTCACCACTGGTGGCCAACAGGTCTGGGTAGACTCCCTTGGTGTCTGGGATCCACATCAGCTTTGTGGTGGGGTAGGGGTGATCAAAGGTGTTCCTGCAGATGAATTCTGAGCTCTCTTCATCCAAACCAACAAGCTGCACCTGTGAGAAACCATATTTAAAAGAAAGCATTTTATCAAAACACTAATTTCTAATGACAGCATTAAGACTGAGTGTGTTTCAGGACATTTTCTGTCACCTCAAGGACGGCACAAAAGGATCATCATGTCAATGAAATGAGAAATCGTTAAAGCGCTGCTGGGGCGTGTAAGTAAAGAGAATATCCATAATCACACAGTGCTTTGATTTGAAGAGATGATCCCAAATGAACTGAAATCCAATCCTGAAGGATTAAAGACCACCCTTCTCTTTTCCACGTTGCAAAGCCCAGTTTAAATCACAGACTTAAACTGCACAAACATTATACTAATTCATCCTTAGCTGAACTGATGCTGACAATATCATCTTCAAACAGCAAAACAAGCTGTAGTTTGCACAATTAAAGTGCATATAATGGGATTCTTGGCCATAACCTTGCAGACTGTGATGGATCATGTCAGGTAGCTGGCAAGCTTTTTCAGCACCACATGACCCAAAATGTTCTGTCACAAGTGCATGAAAAACTCACAAATTAATCACATCAGAGAGGAAGAAAGTAAAACAGAATTCAAACTTAAAAAAAAAAAATATTGGGGAGCTAAAATGGTTACATAATTATTCAAATCTTTTGTGTGAACAGACCAAGAAAGCAGGTCTGCTGAAAGATTCTAGGTAAATGAATTCCAAATTAGAATTTTTGCACAGTGATGTGTCAGGGAGAAGGGCTAAACTTGCCCCATTGTGAGAATGATGCAAAACAGAGCAAACAAAAAACTATCTCCACACAGCCTGGTCATGACAACACCTGAAGTAATGCTTGAAGTCCCAGACATGATGTTATTAGAAAAATATTGACATGACAGAAAGTGTGCAGAGAACAAAAGGTGCTGGGAGGACTTGTTTAACCTGCAGTGACTACAGGACCCAAACAGGATGAAAGCCCCACTGTGTGAAATGCTGCTCGAACACAAACTCTATGGGGACGACTCACTGCAATTAGTTTGTAAGCTGCTCACAGTAGGAACTTCCTAGTACTTTCCACAAAGCAGCTTCCTTCTGGGAATAGTAGCTTAATGGACTTTTTCTAAGATGTTTATCTGAAAAAACCCTAAATTTATGCTTATCCTGGGATAAGCAATTTGTCTAATAAACTACACTTTTCAGCTAGATGGGAAATTTATCCTATTTTTCCCCCCATAACAGAAAACCATCAAATGCTTCAGTTGATCTTAAAATCTAATTAATTTGCATTTTGTTAGCTCATTTAGAGAGTCTCTTAAATGCAAAGCCTTGCCCCCCATGAGAAGCTCCATCCTTTCCATCTCATAACAAACACTAAAAGATGCAGCCAAGTATGCTTCCAAAAACTGAAATACAGCCTGTCTTGCCCTCTCTTTATTACAACTACTCCTTACTATCCTTCACATCCTAGTATAAATCAGTCAAAAATCTCCCAGACTTCTGAAGTGATTGACAAATAGCTTTCTAACTCCTTTAGGGATCAGAAGTACTCAGGAGATTTTATAAAGGAAGCAAGTTGTCCTTGGTGATAGAAAATCTTATGGCAAGGTTAGGATCAGAAGACAAATGACCTCTAATCATTTCTCCTTTGCTTATGCTATTTTCCACTCAACATGAGTGTATTAATCCTACACAAAGCAATCAACATCCTGATCACCAGAAGCAAATCTCAAACAGCAAAGGATCCCCTTTCACTGGTGTTAATGTAAATATTCCTGCACTGCATATTCACATTTAACCCCTCCTCAGACCTTAAGATGAAGCAATTCAGCAGTCCAGTATCTCTGATCTCTGACATGTTTAGGTGCAGGCCAGGTTAGGGAAATTGTATTATCATCACCAGAGCTGCTGCAGCTCAGGAGCCTGCCCAGCCCTCAGAGCTGGAGCAGCTGGCAGTAACTGCAAGGGGGAGGCAGGCATTACTCTGTAAAGAACACATTACAGACACATACTCTGTAAAAAATCTTACATTTCTGTTGATTCCAGAAGTCAAGCTACAAGCCCCACTGCTCCAGGCCCTTTGCTGCACAATATCACGGATTATTTAAATGGGATCTTCTGTTTTTTCCCCTTTGTTCCTTTGCTTATACCATGTACAGGGACAGGAGCTCGAAGAGTTTACAACTAGTGTGCAGGCAGCACAATCTGACAGTACCTGTCCAAGAGTTTCCAATCTGGAGCATGAAACTCTTCCCTGAACGTTTCACCACCCTCAGGTACTAACAAAGGGCTCAGCACAGCTGACAGAGTCATAGTAAGGCACCATTAAAACAGTGCAGATGAAACACCACTCCCAGGAGTATCCTGGTCCCCAAAGTAAAGGGGACAACATCAATACTCTGAGCAATGACAACACTTGCAATTAGCCAAGGCAGCTCTCTGTTAACTGTCTTCCTACAAAAAGCACTAAACAAGAAAACAAAAATAGAAAAAAATCACTCTGAAATATCAGAGACACAGCAAATGAAGGTTACATTTCACTGCATTGATTGTACAGGTTTAATTTTTAATCATACATCATCTTTATTTCTATAGCAGCAGCATCCAGACTTTTCTCATCCTCACACAATTAGTTTCCAGCTCTTTACACCACACAGACCTCACAGCATGTGGTCCTTACATGGACTGAAGTCAACAGAATCATTATTCCTGGAGCTCACAGGTCAGGAGAAGCCCTGGGTAATACACAGACACAGATAATTTACATAGTCTTACATAATTTCCGTCTGCAACAACTGTGAGTGCAAAGTGTAGAAGAGAGGCATCGACTCGGTGGCTTTACACTGGAAGCTTGGGCTGAGAAGCAGATCTGACCACGCTGTAATGGAGAGCAACCCCAGGGAATGCTCCAGAATTAGAGAGGAATAGATACCATAAACGCACAGCCCCTGATTAACCAATTGTGCCACCTCTCAACAGCAACTGTTAGCAGATTTGTTCTTTTACCTTCTCAGAGTACAAACTACAAAAATGTTTCCAAGCTGGTCTTTAAACAAATTGGAAGTTTTCAAGCTCAGGCTTGATCCTGTCCCCAGCAGCATTCCCAGAAAGAAGCACAACACTCTCCAGGAAAAGGACACAGCTCTCACACAGGGCTCCCACTGCCTGAACTACAACGTGCTGGGCAAAGCCCATGTCGAGGACTGCTGCAAGGGCAGTGATCTAACCACTCCAAGAGATGTCACCGCTGTCACCATCCCTTGCACAGAGCCCCATCCCAACTTTCTGACGGTATTTTCCACAATCTCCTTCCAACAATCATTAAACACCTTGAGAAGGCTACAAAGCTGCATGCTATAAACCAAACTCTATGGGCAAACCTTCAGTTTCACAGAAATTTCAGGATGCTCTATAACTTCATCCATCTTCTCATCTCTTCTATTTCTATGCACTTCATTATACCAGAGCAGCACCTTGAAGGTTGCTCAGAAGTGACTGCACGTGTGTTCTGAGAGATGAACACAGCCTCTGTTACCAGTGTGACATTCTTCACTTACACTTTGCAGGGAAACACTGAAGGTACAATCTCATGCCTCATTGCACCCTTGTTCTCAGGGAAAAGTACTGAGGATTCAATACTGAGAGTAGTTTATACACTTATGAAAAAAATCATCACACACAAGTCCTCCACAGCAAGAAAGTACAACAAGAGCAGCACTTTTCCACCACAATCTCAAACACCCTGTACATCACAGAACCACAGGGGGTGGAAGGGACTCTCGAGATCCTCCAGTCCAATCCCACTTTCTAGGCAGAGTAACCTGGATCAGGTGGCACAGGAACACATCCAGGTGGGTTTGGAATGTCTCCGGAAAGGGAGACTCCACAAGCTGCTTGACCAACCTGTTCCACTGCTCTGCCACCCTCCAGGGAAAGAAGTTCTTCCTCAGATTGAGGCGGAACTTCTTTATATCTATATGCATATATATGTACAAACCTCAGTCCTGGCCACGAACTTTCCTTTGTATTGACCAAAAAGCCAGATATGCCCAAGCCAGGGGACCCTGTTTTGCTTCTACAGCAGCAGCATCCAGGCTCACCTCATACTCATACCGTGAGCTTCCAGCTCTTTACACCACAGAGAACTCACAGCACGCGGTGCTTATGTGCCTGAGGCCAACACAGCGGTGAACCCCGAGGATCGGAGGTCTCGAGAAGCGCTGCGGCAGCGACACC
>VZRH01000969.1:133454-166372 GCA_013397555.1 Urocynchramus pylzowi
CGGGGAGGCCCCGGCTCGGCCCCCGATCCCGGCCCAGACCCGGCGGCGGCAGCGGCGCTGAGGCCGTTCGGGACTCGGCCTCTCACACAACGGGAACGGAAGCCACGCGGGGAGCCCCGCCCACTGCGCGCGGGTTGGATGCCTTGACTGTCATTTAGAGCGCCGGCTGCCCATTGGGTAATCTGCCTGTGCGCTCGGCCCTCTTAGGTTTTCTATTGGTCGTTTTGCCCTTCACTCCAAACGGACGCTCGCGCTCTGGCTGGGGTAACCTACGGCTGCGCTTGGCCCCGCCCAGGAGGGCGGGCGCGCTCGTTGTCGACATCTTATTGGCTACCCGGGGTCGCAGTGACTGGAGGCGGGACCTCGAGCCCTTATCGGAAATCGATTGGCTGGAAATGATGTCAGTCACGCCAGGCCGAGGCGGGTGGGGCCAGTTGGGGCTCTCTAGTGTGCCGCGAGTTCGATTCCCGCCTCGGCCGAGTAGCGGCCGGGCTCGGGCTCATCTCTAATTAACGAGAGGTTAATTATGGTGTTCATATTTGGGAGCAGCCCTGGCGAGTGCTCGGCGCCTTGCTAGGAGCAGGGGTGCAGCCGGCTCCTCACTGTGCCCGGCATCCCGCTCAGGCGGAGCGAGGCGGGCCGGACCCCGCTGTGGGGGCTGTGGGGCCGGCGGTCCCGGCCCCGGCCCCGGTCCCGGCCCCGGCCCCGGCCCCGCGGAGCTCCCGTGTCCGGCAGAAGCTGCAGGGCCGCTCTGGGCAGCGCTGTGCTCCTTGCAGTCCTGCTCGCTGCGAGGTCTGAGCTCTGCCTCGGCTGAGGTTGTGGGATCCTTTCTCACGGGCAGCTGCCTGGGCTTGGTGAGAAGCGTTTCCAAATCACTGCAGAGCCCCGGGCGCGTCCTGGGAGGGGATTGCTGGGCCAAGCCCCTGCGGGCTGCACCCTGGCCCTGCCTGCAGGTGGGCCCTGCCAGCCCCCGCTCCTTGCATGAAGCAAGCGGGGTTTACCCGCAGCCTTTTTGGGGTGAAGATGCCCGGGGTGAATTCATGATGCTCCCAAGGAACACAGCTGTAATTCACATTAGGTGCCAAAAACATCTTTATTAGCAAAGTGTACACTAAAACTCCAGAGGAAGAGATGCTCACAGTTTGACTACTCTCAGAGGGAGCTGGATAGATGACTGGAGCTGGCGGCCTGGGACTATCACAGCATCTACCCGAGCGGCGAGGCGGCGGCGCTACGAGGGCTTCTGCTACGGGAATGCTGCGGAGTCTGCCGGGAGGAGGGCTGGGCAGGAGGAAGCACCTATTGAACCTTTATCAAAAGAGAGAGGCTGGGAGAGAGGACTGGACACGGGGTGTCCGGGGCTTTTCAGCTTTCTGGGATTGTGCTTTTGAATTTTGTGCTTTATGCCCAGGCCAGTGACGAGTTGGATGTACCTGGGGAGCTGTGGGATGTTGGGGTTTGCAAGGTGTGATCAGCCTTGCTGGAGAAGTCAGTGCTCTGGGACTCGTGCTGAAGCAGGCTGAGGTGGCAGGGGCTGTTGGCCCTTCACTTTTCAGTGGCAATCAAGTAGGACAAGCTTCTGTCCTCTGTCCTTGTCCTGGGCTTGCCACCTGCAGTTTCCCCTGGACCACACCGTGGAGATGTGGTCTCCATGATGACGTGAGTGTGGCCACCTCCTCCTCTGGCCACCACCCTCCTGTAACACCTGCGGGCTCTGCAGGTGAGCCTGGTGCCCACACCGTGGTCCCTGCTCCAGAGGTTTCCAGCACAGCGGCCTGGCAGCCCAGAGCCCTGGATTTGCCCTCCCGTGGCTGCTGTGGCTCGCTTGGCTTGTGCCCTTCTCGAGAAGAAGCCTTGGCAAGGAGGAGGTGGTGGGAACCACGTGGCCTAACCAGCTCGATGGTGGCTGTAAGAACTGTTCTAGGTTCGCTCTAATGTGCAAATGAAATCTACTCTACGGGAACCGCTGGAAAACGTTGACCTTGGAAGCCAGCCACTCTATACTCCCTGTCACGGTGGCAGAAGATAGCTACAAATTATACCCCTGAGCCAATGGCATTGTCCAATGTCTTACCCTCGCAGTCAAAATCAACATCAACTGACCAGGCTTGCAGTTGAGGTTCCTCTTGACTCCCCACGTCTCTAACTTCCAGGAAGCACGGGGTCGGAGAGGTGTCTCTGAATGTCCTGGTGCTCGGGAGATGCCTCCAAGTGCTCGGGGAGGGAAGGGAAGCGAGAGCCCCGCAAGAGTCCCTGGGAGTTCGGTGCCCTGTGGTGGGGCGGCTCCGGGCTGGGGAGCGGGGGGGAGCGCTGCTCCTGCTCGGAGGGGACGGTCATGGTTTTGTCAGATGACACAGACAGCTGCATCCCACTTGACAAGGAGTCCCTGGATTTCAAGTGGAACTTTTCTACCTCCGTGTAGCTCGGGCTCTGGTGGGAAACGAGGAATTGCATGGGTTATGGTGAACGCAAAACGAAGTATCCACACTCTCTCCTTATCAGGCTCCAAGACCCAAAATGTTATTTTTCACTTGAGGAAGCCTCAGAGCGGAGGAGCCCACTTCCTTCCCTACTGATGGGGCAACCTGGCAGCGTTGGGGAAGGCAGATGTGCTGCCCCAAACCCAGTGATGCACTGGGCAGATCTGCTCCCCAGCCAGGACCCCCTGGCCTTGCTGGGAGCCACGAGCGTTCGGCTGGGCCTTGCCTGGAGAGAACTGGGGGCTGGGGCAGCAGGGTGACCTTACCTGCTCCTGGCTGGGCAGCTCCTGGTCCTCCAGGGGCTCCAGGCTCCGCGGGACGGTGCCGTACATGGCCAGGCTGTGGGAGCTCGGCGAGATGGGGCTGTACGCGGGCGGCACTTGGGACAGCTGGCGCTGCAGGAGCTGGAGGATTATGTGAATGTCTGACGACATCCTGGACTCCAGCCTGGGGACAGAGCAGCCCGGTGTCAGTGCAGGGCCCCTTTTGCATCCCGCAGCTGGGCAGGGAGGCGCTGGGAGGAGGTGCCAATCCTGCTACCCCAGGGCAGGGATGCTTTGCCTGCTGCTCGTTGAGGTTTTTAGAGAGCTTCAAACCAGCACTGCCAGAGAGAGATCAATCCTGCCATCCCTCTCCTGCCACACTCAATCATCCTCTGCCCAATTTTATGTGGAGCCAAACTGGGATCTGGAGCGGGGATTTGAAAAAAGCTAAAATTACCCTGGAGGGGGGAAAAAATTGCAATGGTTAGTTTTAATCTGGATCAATTCTCCAGGCCAGCTGCCTGTGCTGACAGATGGAGCAAGGCAGGTTAGTGCCAACCACTTTTAACTCAGGAACAGAAGAAAACGGGAAAGTAGAAGTCTCTTCTTTCTGTCTTGTCCTTGACTGAAGTGGACAGCTCTGGCAGGAGTGGGCACAGCCCCACTTGCAGGATACAGTCACAGCATCACTGACAGAGTGGGCAGTTCTGTCCCCCAGTGCTAGGATGGTGCACTGGGGAGACACCTAAACACAAGTGTGTGGTGAAATGAGCTCAACAAGGGCAGCAGAACCCGCAGTGCCAGCTCCTCATGTGGGTGCTGCCTGGGGACCTTAGACTTGCACCTCCAGTTTGGCCTCTTTCTTCTTCAAAAACCACAGACCAGTTTGGGTTGAAAGGGATCTTGAAGCTCATCCAGTTCCACCCCCAGCCATGGGCAGAGACACCTTCCATTAGAGCAAGTTGCTCCAAGCCCCTTCCAGCCTGGCCTGGAACACTTCAGGGACGGGGCAGCCACAGCTGCTTTGGGCACCCTGTGCCAGGTCTCGCCACCCTCACAGGGAAGGATTTTTTCCTAGCATTCAATCTAAGCCTACTCTCTGTCAGTTTGAAAAATCATGGTTTTTTTCTTATTTAGAGGCCAATGATGGTCATGAGGCTCATTTGCTGGAGCGAGAGGATGCCTGTAGGTTTCTGCAGCAGGAAGAGGGGACCTGCAAAGGGCTCCAGTTGTGCTTGTGGATGGTTTAATATTTGCAGTTGCATTGAGTTTGGAAGCCATGGCAAAGTGACAGATCTCAGGTGGCACTGTGGGAGATCCTGGGGGTGGTGACAGATGCCAAGGGTGGTGGCACAGCAGCAATGAGGGGCTGGGCTGCAGTCAGGGTCAGGACTTGCCCTTTGAGAAGCCGTGGCATTTGCAAAGCACTCCCACCCCCTCCCCGGGAGTGCAGTGTCCCAGGGGTCAGGACGTGGCGTTGCTGCACACAGAGCCCACTGCAGCCACCTCGAGAAAGCAGCAGGTGATGGCCCAGAGTTCCCCAGCCCTCTCCAACCCTGCCTACCTGCTGAGCTGGGCCTGCAGGAGCTCCAGCCTGGACTCGATCTGCCCCGGCCTGCAGTCGGAGCGCGGGGGCGCGTCCTGCGAGCTGTGCACCAGCGAGATGTGCTGCAGAGACCCCGCGGGCCGGGCCGGCTGCCGCTCCTCCCAGAAGGTGAACATGTTGGGAATACCCAGGGGAGTGGCTGGAAGGACAGGAGACATCTCAGCACTTGTCTTGCATCCTCCAGCCCCACTGGTGTGGAGGTGCTTCAGATTCTGTCACCTGGCACACATGGAGAGCCATCACCCACACACCTGGAGCCACCACTGATGTGCATGGGGAGCTATCACCAGCACATGTGTAGAGCCACCACCCACACACGTGGAGTGGCACAGGAGGGACAGAGCAGATCCAGCTGGGGACAAAAGGCAGCCAAGGCCCTTGGCCTTGGAGTGTGGCTCCCCTCAAATGCCTGTGAGCAGCTTGGCCCTGCTCCAAGACAAGGCCACTGTACCCAAGCACCTCTGAGCACCCTGCTGCCAGCTCTGCCTGCTGCCCTGGTACCTGTGTAGGACTGGCTGCTCTCTGCTGCCTGCTTGCCGACCTCCGTGTTGCCGGCGCTGGTGGTGATGAGGCTGAGCGAGGGCAGAGCCAAGTCATCCTTTTTGGGTGTGGGGAAGGGCTCAGCTTTCACAGGGCTGCCGGTCTTGGCCTCATCGTCACTGGCCTGGGAGCAGGGAGAGGTGCTGCTGCCCAGGTCGTCCCACTGCTCCTTACTCAGCGGGTCCTGCGGGTTGGTGAGCTCGGAGTAGGTGTGATACTGCTCTGCATCGGAGATGCCCGTGTCTGGGTCTGTGGGACAGCACAATAGGTCAGTCTGGGGAGTACCACACATGAAAAACAGCCCCCATTCCTTCAGGATGCCTGTAGGGCTGGGGCACCCCAAGGGGAAGGAGGGAGGGAGGGAAGGCAGCTTGGGTGCCTGCAGGACGGTTTGCAGGGACAGAGACACCAGCAAGCCCTGCTTTGGGGCACCTGCCCGGGCAGTAATGAATGCTGATCCCACTCCCCCGCTGCAGGCGGGCTCTGCCAGCGCAGAGGGACTCACCAGGCTTGCTGGGCTGGCAAGGGGAGGGCTTGCGGCGGCGAGCCCGGCGGTAGGTGCAGTCGTACTCCTCGCTGAGGGGTGAGCGGGGAACGCTGTCTGCCTGAGGAACGAGAGGGGCTGCTCATCAGGGACAGGGTGCCATGTCCCATCCACGTGTGCCATGGAGGCTGCAGCCCTGTCCCTGTCCTCTGGAGGTGAAGCTACCTCTGTCTCCACCAGTGCCCTGTCCCACCCAGCACCTCCTGGACTGGTTTCAGAGCTCAAGGGATTCCTGAAGCTGTCCTTGCTGCTCTGAGACTGGGGTAAGTGTGTCAGGGCCGTGGGGAGGGAAGGAGCACCGTGAGAAGTGGCAGGACATCTCAGAGTGGGACAGGACATAGAGGGAATTTGACTTTCTTGTCTATATTTCAGGTCTCTGAAAAAAAAAAAAGTCAGGAAAGGGCAAAGTTTAGTCACACACTATAAAAGTAGACATGCCCTGCTGTTGGGGAATCCTAACTCCCTGGAGAATCCCCTGGGAAATGTGGCTGTTGCACCTCCTGACATCCTTGCTTCAGCCCTCCCACTTGCCAAATTTAAGCATTGACCACATTTGCTCCCTGGGGCAGCCCTGGCACTCACGTCTCGCAGGTTGAAGGTGATCTCTAGGTTGCTCCAGAAGTTGTCAGAGAAGGCTGGGTACATGTCCAAGACCTCGAGCAGGTCCTCGCGCTGGATCTTGTGCAAGTCGCAGTAGGTCAGGGCCCTCACGTCGGCATTGGACTTCCCTGGGCGGGCGTAGAGGCTGATGGGCTCCCCGAAGATGTCGTTCTTCCCTGTGTCAAGAGACAGCTCATTATGGAGACGTGGGCACCCACTACTGCTCCAGCTGCTCTGGTCCAGCACCCCTTACTTTGGGGCTTGTGAGCAAGGGGATGCCCGGCAGCCCAATCCTGATTGTGTGTGCTGGGGATAACACTGTGAGAGCCACCAGTGATGGTGACACCGAGCCAGGGCAGTGGGTCATCAGCGATGGCTGGAGACTGCTGAGCCATGCCCTGCTCTCCTCACTCCTTTGTGGCTTCTCCCTGGCATCTCCCAGGGATCCTCCTTTCCCTGTCCACTGGTGCGGGGACCCATCAGATGGTGAGGAACAGCCTTCCCTTCCCCAGCATGTGGGGAAGTTCTTTACCCTCACCTGCCAGCCTTCGTCCACTGCTCACAGCTCATCCCCCTTTGCCCCTCACCCCTTGCAAAAGGAAGGACTTTTTCACCTAAGATGGCCACCACAATGTCTTCCCGGAGGATCTCAATGGAGCCCCGGGAGATGAAGTAGAGTGTGGTGAGGACATCTCCGTAGTGCACCAGGGTGTCTCCGGGCGGGGCGTGAGTCGTCTTGAACTTCATGGCCAGGGCGCGCAGACAGCCCTTGCTGGCCCCCCGGAAGGCTTTGCAGTTCTGCAGCAGCGTGCGGTTCAGGTGCAGGCAGATGTCGGCCTGCAGGCAGTCGGGGAAGCCCTTCAGCACCTGGGGAGAGCCAGGGAGAGATGCCATCATGCCACTGAGCCTGGGAGGGAACGCTGTGATGGTTGTGTGACACTCGGCATGAAACAATGGGGCCAAACAGGGAGACTGCGTGCCTGGAAAGCCAAAGGTGGGGACGTTTTCCCGTCCCTGGAAGTGTTCAAGGCCAGACTGGATGGGGCTTGGAACAACCTGGTCTAGTGGAAGATGTTCTTGCTCATAGCAGGGAGTGGAACAGTTTGAGCTTTGAGGTCTCTTCCAACCTTACACCATTCTGTGATTCCGTGATTTCCATGATCTTTTGATCTTCCCTTGGTGGATCCCTGCCTGCCTGCCTGTCGCTGGCTTTAACTGCTTGTGGCTGGGGACAACAGCACTCCCAAGTAATAAATAAAAGTAACCAGTTCAGTCTATTTATACCCATTGGTGGCATATCCCCTTTTTCATCTTTACACCCACTAATCTTGGATGAATGAGAGCAGAAACTGGCACAAAGAGCACAAAAAACCTTAATTAAACAGCACCTGCCTGAATGCCAAGAAACAGCAGCACAGGACAGTTGTGTGCACTGACAGCTAAAAATACCTGTGCAAATACCTCATGTTGAACAGAAGCTGAATCTGAAGGTGACATCAAGGTAAAACTCACAATATGGAGAAAGCTGCTGCCACCAATGACTCACAAGGTGCCAAGGTGAAAACCACCTGGGTTTGGGTTTTTTTTGGAGAGCAGCATATGGCCCTGGGGTCCTCCTTGCTGTCCTCTTTGCTCGCATCCCGCTGGTGGCCAAATCTGGAACAGCCGTGCTGGGGCTGGTGAGCACGACTTGTTCCTGACTCCAGCTTGATCTCCCATGCTAGCAGAAGTGTTTCCCTACTGGGAAATCACGGGTGGAGGAATTGATCAGGCTGTGGGGTGATTGATGAGATCACGCTGTGTCTCTGCAGCAGCCAGCAGGAATTGGTGTGAGTGGCGGCATGGCCGAGCCGCAAGCTCAGCTCTCCCTGGGGATTTGTGACCTGGGCTTGTACTAAGCCAAGAGCACCTGTGCTTGGTGGGTTCCATGGCATTGCTTCTCGTTATTGCCACTGATGTCCAGCCCAGGGTGTTTCCTCCCCCTGAGAGGTTTAACCCAAACCTCTCCCAGCAGTAAACCCCCAAATGCTGCCCAGTTGTTTCATGTGGCAGCAGCAACCTCAGAGGGAGATGCTGAATTCATCAAATCTGTGTCCTGATGCTGCTCAGGGTCAAATCTCAAGGAAAAGAAGGAGCATTAGCAGGGAATGAGTGGGCTGATAACCTGCCCAGGGCCAAGAGACCAGGAATATGAAGTCTCATGTCCCTCCTTGCCTTATCCTCTCTCATTCCTCTGCCTTGCTGCTGGCCGAGCCATCATGCCTGTGCACTGAATCCCAGGGCTGTGAGTCCAGTCCCCACCTCGGCCGAGCCACATCCTCATCCCCACGGCGCCCTGGAGCTGTCGGCACAAGCCCTCCTGCCAGGCTCGGAGACACGGCGCCTCTCCAGCACAGCTCCGCCATTGATCCCCCTTTGCTAACAAACAGCTGCCTCTCTGGGCTCTAATTAAAATGGATCGAGGTTTATTTAAATGCCCTCCTTTCCCTGCTGCGAGAGCAGGATGCACTTTGCTTAGCAACCGGTGGTGTGGAGAGGAGCTGGATCGATACCTGCTCCGCTCCTGTGACACCAACTGACACCAGCCTGAAAGTGCTCAGTGCAAGAGGGACTCTGAGCTCCCCACCAAACCTCCTCTCTGGCTAAGAAATGTGCTCATGATCCTGGAAAACCTCTGGATAGATGTAAAGGAATGGGCAGAAAAAGGAGAGAAGGAGAAAGGGGGATGCAGGAGGTGGAAATGCACGAGGTGTATGGATAGAGTCTGTCTCCAGCCTCCCAAGTCTCCTGCCTCTATCCTGATCAAAAGGATGGAGGTGTTTGGGTGGACCCAGACCTAGACGCCGTGTTGTTTAGGACAGAGTGCTGTGAGGACACGGGGCCCACCCGCCCGTACTCACCGCGTTCATGTCGATGCCGTTGGTGTAGGACCAGGCATGCTGGAAATACTCCTCCAGGCGCTGGCGCAGGGGGTTGGGGATCTGGTGGAAGCGGATGAACTCCTTGACCCGCAGCATCTGCGTGTGGTAGCGCGCTGTGCCTGAGTAGAGGCGCTGGATGATGGCTGAGACGTTGCCGAAGATACTGGCGTACATCAGAGCTGAAACAAGAGGGCAGGACTCAGCGGGACATGGCGAGATGCATGTCCAGCAACAGGAGACCTGGAACCAGCAGATTCCCAAAACCCCTATCTACCAGGACCTGAAAACATGCATTTCTATCGCCCCATCCATTTGTCTGTGCGGAAGAGGCACAGGCAGAGGGAGATGCTCCAACCTCCAAAGCAGGGGTGGGAACAGTGGGACTTGCACAGGCACTCACAGCCAATGAGCATGACACAGATGGAGAAGATCTTCTCGGAGTTGGTGTTGGGCGAGACATTGCCAAAGCCCACGCTGGTGAGGCTGCTGAAGGTGAAGTACAGGGCAGTGACATATTTATCCTTGATGGACGGGCCGGAGGAGAGGTCGCTGTCATTGTAGCGCTTGCCGATCTGGTCGCCCAGGTTGTCCAGCCAGCCGATCTTGTGCTCCATGTAGGGCCGCTCCACGTTGCCGATGGCGTACCAGATGCAGGCCAGCCAGTGGGCGATGAGGGCGAAGGTGCACATCAGCAGGAAGAGCACGGCCGCGCCGTACTCCGAGTAGCGGTCCAGCTTCCGCGCCACGCGCACCAGCCGCAGCAGCCGGGCGGTCTTCAGGAGGCCAATGAGGGTGGTGGTCTGCAGGGGAGAGGTGAGACTCCTCAGGGACAGGCAAAGGATAAATATGGCATGTTCCAAAGGCATGTTCCCAGCTGAGCCGTGCTTCCTTTGGAGGATAAAATCGCATTTCTAGAGTGTGAATCACCTTGTCCTGGAGGTGACCTCTGAACTAGGTCAGATGAGTCACAGCACAGGGAGGGCAGTTTGCCTCTGCTGATCATAAAGGCAACAAGCTCTGGGATTAGAGGTGAGCAAGTGAGAAGAGCCAAGGCCAAGCCTGTGTTTCCTGATGGGTCCTCGCCTTGCCAGCCATTGCTCCCAAAAGAGCTGCCTTTCACTCCCAGATGTGGAGCCTCCAGGCAGTACAGTAACTACAGGGTTATCCCACTGCCAACATTTTGAATCTGGCTGGCAATGCACCCCCCAATTCACCCACACTGAATTTGGAGTGTGGGGTCAGCCTTTAAAGTGACCCCCCAGCCTGCTCTGCTGGGTCAGCCTCAACAAGGGGAGTGGTTCCACTCTTAACACTTAGAGTAGGGACTGCCTGACCGTAAAAAATGAAATCCCAGGTCCCAGCTGCTTAAAAACCTGTAAAGACACCCCTTCTCCACCCTGTGACCAACTACCCCTCTCCCTGTGGATTTAGCCATCCACCACTTACATCAAACCGCCCACATCCCTTTCTTTCTTTCTTTCTCACACATCTCTCCCTGTCCACCCACGCGTCCCCTCCTGCCCTGGCAGACCCTGCTCCTACCTCATCAGAGCCAGAGCGGAAGATGAGCAGGTCAAAGGGGATGGCAGCCACCATGTCAATGAGGAACCACCCCTTGAAGTAGTGGATGGCGATCTTGCCGGGGTGGCTCACCACCTCGTCGTTGATGTTGACGTAGGTGGTGCGGAAGTTGATGACAATGTCCACGATGAACATGATGTCCACGATGAGGTCAATGATGTTGAGCGGGTCACAGGAGTAGCTGCAGTCCCAGCGCTTCTCCTCCACCTGCTCCTCGTTGAGCAGGAAGGCGGCCGAGTAGGGGGTGAAGACGGCTGTGTAGATGACCAGCAGGAGGATGAGCCAGTCCCACACGGCCTTGAAGGGGCTGTAGTGCAGGATGGTCCATCGGTGGATGCGCGGCGCCTGCAGCTTGTACTCGGGGAGCACGTCGGCGCCCAGGGACAGCACCTGACGGGAGAGGGGTGTGAGAGGGATGCGAGACCAGGAGAGAGGCTGGATAATGCCAGGAACCAGGCAAGGGGCTTCCATGTGCTGGTGGAGCATCGAGGAGCACACAACAGTTTCCTACAGCTTTTTCACCTTTGCTGGCTGCATATGTGTTTGTCCAGTTCCCACTGTGGCTGACACCAAGGTCCTTGTCTGTCTCTGATGGTCACAGCACCCTTGGGGCAGCTTCTTACCTGCTTTGTGGCCTTCTGACCCAGCAGAGAGGAAAGTGCCTGCTGCTGAGCCTCCTTCTGCCCTCAGCTCTGTGCCACCTGCCTGGCAGCTGCTGGGTGTCCCTGGTACAGGGCTATGGGATGGGCAGCTTGGAGATGCCCTCGCATGGCTGTGTCACCCGAGGGTGACAGCATATTAGGCATCCTGCAAGCCTTGCATCATGCCTTTCTTGGCCATAGCAAGTATCTTCCCCTGGATGTCCTTCTGGCACACTTGTCCTCCAAGCAGAGGGATAGCTTGGGCCACCTGCAGCAAAGCCTCAGGCAGTGCCCATTTCCCATCTCACCTGTGGCCGCCAACGTGCAAACACCATCTCAGGTGGTGAGAAGGTGCAAGCACCCTCCCATGCTGCCATGTGTCCCCACTGCTGCTTTCACGGGGACACTCCACAGCACCCTGAGTTCCCCACACATCCAGGCCTGGCCCAGCTCCCCCTCCAGGACCAATGCCAGCTCCTGGTGGCTCTAAAGCCACTCTGGGGACACGACACAAGACACTGGGTATGGGAGGGGTGGGGCTGCCCTGCTTTGGGTGCTGAGGGGTGGCGGCACGAAGGAGCTTGTTTGGAGCTGGAGGCAGCTGGATCCCCTTCCTGACCCTGCTGTTCTTCTGTCCCCCAGGGTCCCCGCGGTGCTGGGACCAGTGCCAGTTGCAGAGGAGGGTGAGGGGCACCTCAATTCTCTCTCCTGGCACTGAGCCTCCAGCTAAAAGGGAGCTTTTTGCTGGGCTGCAAAGGAGAGGAGAGAGGAAAGAGAGGAGAGGAGAAAGGAGGATCCACATATCCCAAGGCAACAGTGATAAGCATCACCATGGCTCTGGCAGCAGATCTGGAAGAAGGGTCTGGTCCTTCCTGCCCTGACAGCTGCCTTGTTCAAGGGCTTCCCAAGGGCTCCCGATGCCGCGATCCAAAGCGGATCCATCCCTGCAGCCCCGTCCCACAACAAGCAGCCGCTCCCACGTCCCGGAGCCCCGGGACACTGCCGGTCCCGTGCCCCGGAGGCGTCCCCTGCTCCTACCTGCCTGCAGCTCGCCCGGCGCCCCAGGCGGCAGCTGCCCCTCGAAGTCCGGGTGTCCACCATGGGGGCCCCCAGCCCCACGCGCCCGGGCAGCGTCCGGCAGGGCGGGCGCGGCGCTCGGGCCGTGGCATTGCCCACGCAGGCACGCAGGCACTCGGCCAGGCGGGTGGGAGGCATGCGGCTGCGAAGGGAGCCCAGCGCGGGCTGATCAAACCCAATCGATGCTGGCCCCCCTGGGGACGGCAGCGCCAATGGAGCAGCGGGAGCCGCCGACGTCGTTGGTGGACGGAGAGGGGAGGGATTGGAAAAAGTGACCCAAACGCAATCGTTGTGGAGGGATGAGGCACCAGCTGGGCTTGGGGAGCGGCTCCTGTGGGGACGGTGGGGAAGGGAGCAAGGCAACGGTGATATAGCGCTTGATCCCAAAACCAGGATGCACCCGGAAGACCTGAGATGGGCTCCTTCAGCTTGTGTCTGGGAAAACCACAATGCTCCCACCCTCAGCAGCTGAATACTTGTTCTGCCTGCCTGGAGGCAGCTCTGTGGGGCCAGTCCTGAATTCAGGCCACCAAATACTGTTCCCTATGCTGGGGCACCTGCCCTGCCCCTTGTCCCTGTTCCTGGCACCTAGCTCTTGTGACAGAAGCAAGAACAGATTAAGCAGTCTTGCTTTCCAGGCAGGAATGAATAAAAAACCACACCCCCAAAGATCTGAGGCAGAAAAGGGTAAAGAAACAGCCCCCAGAAGAGCATCCAAACCAACACAGAGCTAGGGAGCAGCTGCAGCCTTGTTCCTCTCTGCCCCTAGGGGGATGGGAAGGTCACCCTTGGGTGGCCTGGGTGGCCCTGGGAGTCTCTGAAGGTGGCAGTGCCACTGTTCCCCATGGTGATCCTCCTGGGTGCCCTTTCCCTTTGTCCCCCTCCTCCTACACTCACTGGCTTTAGCCACAGCCACAGGCTCATGGTGTGGGGTGCTGGGTGCTGGCAGAGAGTGAGGGAGTGCAGAAGGGAGGAGGAGGAGGAAGAGGAGGAGCAGGGTGTGTGGACTGTGGGTGACAGAGGGGGGAGGCTCCTGTGACCCTGGCTAACCCAGGCCATTGCTCATGCCCCGTGGTGCCCCGGCACCCATCACCTTCCCAGCTGTCCCCCAGTGTCCCTTGCCCGGTGCTGGGGATAAGGGGACTGACCTGAGGTGGGGGCCACTCCAGAATCACCAGGAGAGACTCAAACACGAGTGGCTGGGCAGGATCAGGCCCATGGGGCTGGCTGCAGGCTGGCAGTGACCCAGTGTCACTCCCAGCACATATCCTGGCACAGCTCAGCCCCCCATCCCTGTGCCCAGTGGGGCAGATGGGGGCACTGGGACACATGCCACCTGCAGACAGGACCCCAGCCTGCTGGCACCGACCCCACAGCCTCTCCAGCTGTGCTCCAGAGCCACAGCCCTGTGAGGCTGAGCAGCCTGGGACCTTCGCTGCCTTGTGGCCTGCCCTCCCTGCCAGCTCACTGCAGGGCCAGACCATCCCAAACAGTCTCCACTCCCTGCCCACCCGCCGGTATTTTTAGACGGCGTCTGGCCGCTGTCTCTGCCTCACCATGAATTATTTAACAGCCAGGAGCAGGGAGCTGTGGCTCGGGCAGGAGGTGTGGGGGACACTGGGGTGAGGACAGGCAGGTCCTGGAGGCAGGAGGAGGGAGAGGTCCCTCCTGTCCAGTCCCAACGCATCCCATCCCATCTGGAGAGTGAAGGTGAAGGGAGGATTGACCTCTGTGGGTGCTGCACTGCAGGGCCCGCCAGCCCTGACCCCCTCGCTCCACAGCCAGCTGCTGACCCCGCCGTGAGCGGCCAGCACCCCTGTGACAGTCACCCCAGTGTGACCATCCATTCCTGGTGTGCTCCTTGTGAGGGGGACTGGGGCATGGGGGCTGCTCACTGTCCCACTGGGAGCTCAGGGGCCAATCCTGGCCCACTGCAGTCACTCCCAGATTGGGGGGACTAATGAAGGGGACAAGCCAGGGGGAAAACAAGCCTAAGAACTGTTGGGTGATGTGTGAAGTGGGCAGCCCATCCCCTGTGCATGGAGGCTGTGAAGTTAAAGGTTTGCTGGCACCGAGACAGAAGGAGAATCCTGCATAGCACCCCACTCTGATGGAGCAAACTCCGAAGCCTGGAGGCTTTTCTGGGTCAGATGGCTGTGTTTTCATTAAATTTGCCCTGGACTGCTGCTGGCAACAATGGGAGGTGCCCTTAGATGTATTTTGTATATTGAGGCTCTCCAGTGCCTCAGTTTCCCCACAGCTAGGTGAGCTCCTTACTCGGGATTGTGGGATACATCAGCATCTCTCACGCACACCGATCTCCCCATGGGATGTACTATTCCATGCGCGTCCCTGTGGGTGACAGTGTAAGTGTCCCCTGCGGTGACAGTGCAGTGCCACCTGCTGTCTCCCAGGGGATGCTGTGGTCCTCGGTGTGCTGACACCAGGCCAGGTCCTTGGCTGGGCCAGCGGTGCCCCAGGGGCTCCGTTCCCAGCGCTGGGGGGGCAGGAGCAGTGGCCAGATCTCCCCACAAAAGAAGCCACATGCAGACACAAACATGCAAACACGTGTCCCCTTCAAGGCCACTGTCGTGAGCACTTTAGGCTGGTGTTTCCCCAGCCACAAATTGCCAGAAACACTCATTTAGGGGACTGAAAGGAGAATTTCAGCCATTCAGAGGAGGCATAACCAAACATAGGGATTCTGGCATTTCCTGGGATGGAATCCCCAGGTGTCACTGTCACTGCCCTCTCTGCTTCTCCCCTCCCAAAGCCACCGGAGAGCTTGTGACTGTCCCCCAGCAGCAACACCAGCACCCCATCACTGCCTTGGTGGCATCCCAGGGCCCCCATACCTGCGTGACCTTCTCGGTGACGTTCTGGGTGCGCTCCATCACCTTGTGGGGAGCAATGATCTCAATCTCTGTGGTGGAGCCCGAGCGGTGCTTCTCCAGGTTGAACTCCACGAAGTTGAGCGTGAACTGGGGGATCTGGCTGATGGTCCGGTACTTCATGAGGTCCGAGTCCGAGGTGGAGTTCGGGGGGTTGGGTTTGACATGGGAAGCCTCTGAAAGAGGATGGAGAGGAGCACTGAGAAGGGCAGTGAACAGGAACAGATCCCCAGAGCCCCGACCTCGTGTAGGACCTCCAGGAGCTGGGGACCACCACAAGGTGCCACCAAAAGGTGCCAAAATCTGCTTGGCCATAAAGGCTTGACTTCTTCAGGCTGGCCCAGATGTGGGATGCCCAGACTGGTATGCCTGAGAGAGGGCTGTTTTTCCCACACATCACCCATTTTTCCCCATTAAACCTCCTGCAGGAGGCTCAGAGCAGCTGCCAAAACACAGAGACACTCAGTGTCCTTTGCTACAGTCCCTGACGACTGTAGTGGGTTGGGGACCAACCCACTGAGATTGACCAGGGAGACATGCCAAAACTGGCATGAGAACAGACAGGAGGAGGTCATTCTCCTCCACCCTTGCATGCTTTAGCCTGACAAACATAGCTCCTGAGCTGCTGTCTTGGTTTTTGGCCACCAAACTAAACCAGGAGTCGGATGCATCCTCCAACCCCAGCTCAGAGCTTTCTCCAGAAGAAGAGCTGTAGTGGGGGTAGATCCTGATGTTTCTCCCTGGGGACCTGCCTCTGGGTCACCCCAGGGCAGGACCAGGGAGGAAGCTGTGTAGGTGGTCATTTCATGGTCAGGCTTGTGGCAATGCGTTGTCATGAGTGGGAGCCTGTACCCAGACCCAGAGGTCCAGCAAGATGCCCAGGTACTGTACTCAGTGTGTACCAACCTTTCCATCTCCTACAGGCAGGGCAGGGTTGTATTTTCAATTTTTTACTCCTTCTAACCCTTGCATCCTGACATTGACCCAAGTGGTGGTGTGGGCAGGAGGTGTCTGAAGACATTGTGAAGGTGCCCAGTTAGCACCAGCTATCCTGCTGCCACCCTTCTCCCTGCTCATGCCCCTTCCCTCCCTCTACATTGTGTCTCCTCCTGAGGCTCTGTAACCTGTGGCTATTGGAGGACCATGAACCCCCAGCCCATTTTTACAGCCAGATTCCACAGATTGATCTCTCTCATCCCCAGCTGAGAGGCTTCTCTTTCTTGACCTCCATCTAATTTGTCCTCATCACTCTCGTGAGAGCCAGAGGTCTGGACGTGGATAGCATGGTGAAGGATCATTCCCTCCAGCCCTTCAGAGTGGCCTGGCTGGTGTCTCACCCCCCTCCAGCACAGGGACACAGCTCACACTGCACATGCCTGCAGACCCCTTCCCTCCCTCCAGGGAAGGTGGGATGGCATCGGGATGCCCCTGGTGTGGGGCTGCCAAATGCAACCTCATACGGTCTCACATCTCACACACAAACCATGGAGGGCTCTACCTACAGAGCAGGACCTGCCTGAGCAGGGAATCACATGGAGACCAGTGGGTTTTGGGGGGAAGACCCAGGTAATCTCCACTTTGCAGAGGGAAAAGAGACCGAGACCTCCCCCCCGAGATGTGCTGAGGCCAGCGCCAGAACCCTGACTCCCGCAGTAGAACCGACAGCTCCGGGGTTTTCCCTACCTGAGTTTGCCCTCCTTTCCCTGAATTTTCTCTGGAACTCAGACCTCGCAGCCTCAAAGTTGTCCAAGGAGGAGACCCTGCGGAGGCTGTGGAAGCTGCCCCCAGGGCGAGACCGAAAGAAACCCCATGCGGGGTACGACCCTCGTGGGCCCAGCACGGGAGGCTCTTGTTTCGGGGACGAGTGTTGTAGGGTGGGGTCGGCCTCCAGGCTTGGCCTCCGCTCCTTTTCCAGGAGGGATTCGGTCTCTGACTGCATACAGTTTTCCTTGGGCGATGTCTTCAAGTCCCTCAAAATCAGGGAGTCACCACCAGGCTTTAAGACAGCCAGGAGAAAGCGTTGTATTAGAAGAAGTCCCCGCGTGCTGTGGGGGAAGGTGAGGGAGCCGGGGTAGGTAAGAGGAGAGGCAGAGGGCTGGGAAGCACTGCAGTTCCTGAGGTCATCTCCAGCCTGGACCAGGACCTGCTTTGGAGTGGGGCAACCGAGTCCCTGGGGACTTGGTAGCTCCGACCTCCTACCAGCTCCCGCCGGAGGCTGGGCGGCCGCGGGGAGGTTTGTGAGGCGATGCTGCACAGGTGCAAGCAGGTGAGAGCAAGAGAAGAGGAGACCTAAGGACAGGCTTGCCTGGAGTACCTGCTGTGCCATGCGCTTCTCTGAGATGTCCCAACGTCCCACCACTGGGCTGCCCTTCCCTCCCCTGCTGCAAGGCCACCACCGAGGGTCAGCGCCCGGGCCCTGTGCTGGTGTTTATGGGAGAGGGTGTGCTCTGTACCAGGAAGCACTGGAGGAGCTGATGGGTTTGCAAATTTGGCCATATTGCTCCTCCTTCTCCTACAGCCACTGTAAACCATGGCTAAACCTTTTTCCCTGGAGGCCTGAAGAGTTTCCAGACTTTAATTTCTGCAATGGGGTGTGCAAAGCAATCACCTTCTGGAGTAGAAACCCATGAGAATGTGTGCCTCCAGTAATACCCACGGGAGGAACTGTGGCACTTCTCACCACCCCTAAGGCCCTTTAGGGCAGGTTTTAGGATGGGGTGCCTGGAGAGGCTGGCTGCTGGCCGGCCCTGCATCTCTGGGCCGTGCCCACTTGACCAAGCTCCAGTGAAATGTGGATCATCAGGTTGCCCTCAATGCACATTTCCCATGTGCGTGCCCCGAGACACTGCAGTGCCCCGTGCAGCTCCAGCCTCGGGGTACCCAGAGCTTTTAGCAGTGCTGGTGCCTATGGGAATGATGGACCCAAAGCATCTGGTAACCCTACACACATCTTCAACCTACCATAAGCACAACCTCTGAGAAGACAAGCACCTTCCATCTCGTCATATCTATGATTTGGGGAAGCAGATGTATCCAGGCTGCCTGGATACACCCAGCACAGCAAGACCCTGGCACCCGGGGATGCCTTAGCAGAGCAAAAGCCTCCTGCTCACAGCCTTGAGCTGCAGCATTTCAGAAAACAGCAGGTCTTTGACTGGAGGTGCCCTGAGCACTGTTGACAGTCAGGAAGCCACCAAGAACAGCAATCTCTAAACAGGCCCCACCAACAGTTTTTCAAGGTTGGTGACAGCATCACCTTCCATCATGGGCAGTACAATCTTTGCTGGAGGGCTGAGAAGCTGGACCTGCCTGTGTACTGCCTGGTCCCTGCCAGGAAAACATGGGGAAATGAGCCTGCCAGTCCTTGCTGAGAGCACAGCTGATCCATGCTCCTGCAGCCACCAGCACGTCCCCTCCTTGAGGTGGGGACAGCTCCCTGGAGCTCCACCGTCCTGGACAGCCTGGAGTATGGTGGCAGGCCTTCCTCCCCGCCTTGGCACATCTCCCTCTCCCCCCACGAGCCACGGAGGAACGTGCAGAGCAGCAGGCTCGAGCCCCAGCCCGCAGCGCCCAAGCGCGGCGCTCGCTGCCGGGGCCCTGCCAGGAGAAGGCCCGAGCCACAGCAGCCAAGGGGATGGGATGGGGACAGCCAGGAAGAGCGCTGGGACCTGCCTGAGGCGTGGGCTGAGATCAGACAAAGGCTACGGTTACCTTTCCATAGTCAATGGCTACTCCATCAAACTCACTGGTGGGCAGAGATTTCCGCTGGATTTTGAGTCGCCGCAGGGACGGGAGACTAAACTTCAAACTCCTACCTTCACCTTGTTAAAAAGAAAAACAAAACACAAGAGAGAAAGATGTGACCTAGCTGCATGTGATGGCTGGAGTGAGGCGGGACAGGGAGAGGCTGCAGAGAATTTTGGGTGGCTTTGGGGGATGCACATGCTGTGTGGCCCTTCCTCCTCCAAAGCACTTGCTATTCCCGTGCCATCACAGTGCCATGTGCTCAAGGCAGACCCTGACCTGGCAGCAAGCTCCTCTGAGAGCAACCTCTCTCTGAAAGCAAGCTCTTCTGAGCTGGAGAAGAGCTCCCTACAACTGCAGATGTGAGATGGGAAAGGTGCAGAGCATCCCTAAGCCAATTAAAGAGGTTAAAGCCAATTAAGGGATTTGGTCCTGGAGGAAATCGAGCCTCTAAATCTCCTTGGTGGAACTTTAGGGAAAAAAAACCCCACACAATAGAGATGGTAATTTAGAAAGGTATAGAAAGAAAAGTAGTTCTAACAATTTTGTTCCTGGTTTTGTTTTGAATTTTCACTGAGAGAATTTGGACCACACAAACAGGATCCCTTTCTGCCATCACAGGGGACCAGGAGACCACCTCACGGGGGACTGGGGCTGGGACAAGGGCAGCCAGAGCTGCTAGGAGCTGTGAGAGAGGTGCAGGAGAGGAAGAACCCAGATCTGGAGGGGGCCCAATGCCCCTGGTTGTGACACTCAATGCAAAGTCACTTGTTCTCTTCTAGAGGAGACCATGGTCACTTGCTACTGCAGAGTTTGTGTGAGCAGCTAGGTTCACACCCTCAGGGCCTGGGTCAGCCCTGAAGCTCATCCAGCAGCACCAACTCTGCTCCCTAACTGCACGAAAGGTGCCCTAAGTCCCGGGGCACGTGGGATGTGGCGTGAGCTCCACGAAGACATTGTCCCCCGGGAAGAAGCAGCACGTTGAGGAGCTCTTTGGTTTTGGCAAGATTGGCTTCCCTCATCAGCCCCAGAACACCACCGAGCTGCTTGGGCAGGGTCCCAGCCTGCCCAGAAATGCCCCTGCCCAGGGGGTACCACCTGGGCTCCCTCTGCTCACCCCATCCCTACTGCCTAGAGCAGCTTTTCAGCTGGAAGAAGCAAAGCATCCAACTTTCCCTGTACACCAACGAGCTGGCGACCAGCAACGCAGCCACCTGTGGCTGTGCAATGAAAGACTGAGTCAGAAAACCTGGCTGTGCTCGAGAGCCTGCTCAGGATGGGCACCAGCAGCTCTGGCCTTTCCACACCCCCTGCCACTGGAGTGGGGAACCCAAGAAACACATCCTCCCTTGGGATGTGCAACACAACATCCAACATGCAGGGAAGTGGCAGGTGCTCTTGATTTGGGTGCCTTCTGCCAAAGGTATGTCTTTGGGTGGGATGGGATATGGGATATATGGGATATATGCATCATGGGTTGAAATATTCTGAGAGCTGGTGGGGCTGCAAAGCAAAACTGGTGCTGGAATTTAGAATTTCCTCAGCAGGTCATGCATAGAGGGTAGCTGGTACTAAAGCAATCCATCAAAAATATGAATCTCATCACTTCACAGACCTACAAACACATGCACGGTCATCTGTCCACTCATACTCACACATCCACAAGCCCCCTGTGTCATGTCTGGCCTGAGCACCTACAAACCCACACAAAACTCTGCTGGCACCTGCTGCCACACACAGACACCTGAATGGCTCCAGGATGCAGATATGCACCGAGGGGAATTCACTGAGGCTCACACACTCCAGTTCAGTGGGCAGGTGTCCCCAGGGCTGCCTGATGTGGCCCTGGCTCTGCTCCTGGTCCTGCTGTGCCACCCCATGTGCCAAGGGGGGACAGACCCATGTTGCTCCCACAGCTTTATTTTGAGGCATGCCCAAAGCCTCCCAACAGCAGCCCTGGGGAATGTTGTCATGAAGGCAGAGGTGGGATTATTTCCTGACTCAGGCAGAGGTGACCAGCACTGGGGGCTGTATGGAAGGAGGAGATTTAGAACACAGCTCTTTGTCAGGTCTAACATCTGCATCCCTGAATATCCACATCCCCTCAAGAGCCTCACCACAGCTCCCCTTTGATCCAGTCTTCCCAAAAAAGGGAATTTGAATTTTCCACTGTCTCCAAAACCCTGGAATGAGCCTAGGAGAGCGGAGAATAGCCTGAAGCCGGGCAGGCTGAGCCGTCGCAGTGCAGCCATCCTTGTGCCATCGGCCTGCAGTGACACCCCCCAGCACTGCCATGCTGTTGGTGACACCAAGTGTCCCCTGGCCCTCCTGGTGACCCCACACACAGGTCCTGCCCCACACCAGCACCTCCAGCCCAGGCCAGTGTGAAATATGGAAAAGATCCGGCAATGCGGGGGGGTTCACAGAGGGGACTCCACAGCTCCACTTCCAGCAAGACCTCCTCTCAAAAACGCACAATCCCATGGAGAGGGTCAGTCCCCAGCCCTGTTCCCCAGGCCTCTGGGATTTCGGGAAGTGTATGCAGGCAGCTGTGAAGGCAAGGGGAGCACAGCTGGCTCAAACAGCCTTTTCCCATCCAGCTGGGGTTTGGCTGGGCAGTCCCCGAGCAGGCAGAGCTGCGGCTGTGCAAAAACACAAACCTCTTCCCGTGCAGGACCTGCCCAGACACAGATGCATCCTTGAGTCCCCACGTGCTCCCAAGCAAACCCTGGGACAGGGGCTGCGCGGCTCTCCCGGTCCCACCCCCGACACGCACCTCTGCTCCAGCCGTGCGACAGGCGCTGGTGCAGGCTCCGCCCGGCGCTCTTGGCGATCAGCTGTGCCAGATCCTCGAAGTTGAGGATGAACATGATGACGACGCCCTCCTCGTTCTTCACAGGCACCACATCCACCAGGCAGCGGAAACACGATGCTGCCGAGCAGAGACAGGCTCAGGGGGGCTGCACAGGAGACTCTGACCCCCCTCTCCCCTCCAGCACCAAATACTTTTGGCAGAAAAGTGGGTTTTTGGGCACTTTGATGGTTGTAATCCCTGCTGTTGGGTAGTGGAGGATATGGAACATGATCTGAGCCCTGGGAAAGGGCCATATCCCTGAAGCATCCCAATCACACTGATCACATCTCTTTTTTCTGTCCCAGACAGTCATTTATATTAATGTACTTGGGAGCAGCAATTAAAGAGTGAGTAATTAAGAACTCAGGAAGTCCCAGGTAGTGGTTTAACCTCATTAAGCATCCTGCTTGTAATCACACTGCAGTTAATTGCCCTGCAATCACCAGGCAGTTTTTGGGGACTGGATGCAGGCAATGGGGGTGAGCCCACGTGGGCAGCAGGACCGGGTGGGATCAGTGTGACAGTCCCCAAGGACATTCCCTAAAGGCATGGAGCGGCCAGGCGTGGCCTTGTCTTGTCCTGCCATGGGGAAACTGAGGCACAAAGGGGGCTCAAGGACTGGCTCAGTGTCCTGGGAGTGATGGAGGCTGTGAGGAGCATCCCAAATATGTCCATAGGGATTTTCCTGTTGGATGTCAGCTCGACCCTGTGGCTCTTCTTGTGCAGCAGCCAAACACCAGTCTGCAATTAGAGGCAACTGAAAACACCTGCAGGTCTTTTCCAACGCAGCAAGTGAAGGGTACAGGTGGTTTCCCACCTCCTTTGCCAGCCTTATTCCCACCAAATCCTCCAAAACCCCTACCTTAGAGTATAATCACTGGAGTCCCTTCCTTGAGCTGTCTGTTGCTTTGGCAGTGATGGGAGCAGGACTCCCCGAGCCACAGCCGCTGTCACGGTCCCTGTGGCAAAACCCCCGGAGCATCCCCCGGCTCCTATCCCAAAACTCCTGGGGAGGATGGAGCACCCAGCTACCGTTCCAGCCGATACGGAGCCCCGCCACCTCCTTGCACCTTTTGCCCCGTGCGGATGCGATCTCGCCTCTCCCCCGGGCCCCGGCAGACCGGAGGGATGCGCGGCCCGCCCGACCCAGCTCCCGCTCCGGCCGTGGCCGCGCTCCAGCCGGGAGGGGCATGCCGGCCTTTCTGCGTATAATTTTAAGGAGCTCAGGGCCTCCCGTAATCAGGAGCAGATGGCCGGCATCGGGCAACTTCAAAATCTGCCGTGACGTCAGGGATGTGCACATACACGGACACACACAGGCACAAGAGCAGGAAAGAAATGGATACGGTGAAACCGGTTTAAAGACCCCAGCAGCCGTGATTTGTCCATTTGTTCTTTCTTCCTTTCTTTCTCTCTTTCTCTCTCTCTCTTTCTCTCTTTCTTCAGTGCTCACCAAAGGGAGAGGAAATCCACTTAAATGTGTGAGCTGGGGAGGAGAGAGTGGATTTTTGGCAGATAAAGCTGTTTGGGGGCTGCATGGCACATGGCAGGCTACCTCTGTGTGGAGCAGGAAGAAGTGAGCTCTTTTCCCTCCCTTTGTCAGGATTTTTAGGGATCTTGAGGTGAAGAGATGCCCTGTAAGTGATGCTGGGATGGCACGTGCCCGTGGGGTGACACGGTGCCACCCCCAGGACGCTGCAGCTCTGCTGGTGTTCATGCTGGCGCTGGTGTGTGCAGGGGCTGTGCCCAGGGGAGCCCACTCGTGGATGCTTTCTCCTGCAGTGTGTTAGGAAATGAGCAGGTCTTTTCCCCCAGGGGTGATTTTGAAGCATCACTGACTTTCTGGAACCCACATGGTTCATTGGCATGGGCAGCCATCAACTCTGTGCTTCCCCCTGGGCTGGGAATTCTGATCCAGAGAGCCCAATCCTGGCTCAGGTGCTCTGCCCTCCTGCATTCCTTCACTGCCACAGGTTTCCTTCCTCAGTTCCTCCATGGCAGTGGGAGGGGAAGGGCTCTGAGCTGTTCTCAGAGAGACTAGATCCTGGCAGGCCCTGTGTGGCATAGGAAAGGGTTAATCCCATGGCCAGTGCTGAACAGCTGAAAACTGGGCCCAGTTACATCCAGTTGGAGGGATATAAGGAGCAGCTGGGAGGTGGCTGGGGGTGGGTTTGGGTGGCAGCTGGTGCCTGGTTTGATCCTGCAAATCTGAGAGGTGCTGAGCTTGAGCAGCCCTGGCCAATGTCACTGTGAGCCCCTCACTGATCCCTTCTTAAATTAAATAAAATAGACTATTTCTGTTGGGAGGGAACTACAGCAATAATCTAGTCCAACCGCCTGGCCAATTCAGGGCTGGCAAAAAGTTGATCCCCCTCCAAAACCAGGGGAATCACCCCAAAAGTGGCCCAAACAGGCACAGCCCTGCATGCCAGGGACTCAGTGCCTTGCTCAGACCCACGTCACACAGCATGGAGGTGTCAAGGGAATGAGGGAGTATCAGGGTCAGGGATGGGGGCAGCAGATTCCCTTAAGGCTGATCCAAAGACAGGGCATTCCCTCAGGATTTGGGGTCTGTGCAGCTGTGATTTGGGGTACCCTGAGCTCTGTAGAGAGGCTGCAGCTGGGAGAGCCGTGGCACTCTCTGCCCTGACTCAGTTTCCCTTTGCTGAGCCAGCCTGGGCTCTGCTGGATGCTGAGCCTCCTCATCCTTCTTCCCAAAAACCAGGCCCCCCAGACCTGCTGTAGCACCAGTGGGCTGAGCCAGCCCCAGGAGGCACCTAGGCCTGCCCTCCCATCCTTGTTCCTCGATCGACTGTCCCCATCCATCTGACTGTCTCTTCCCTTCAGCTGTTCAGCTAATCTGTCTCCATCCATCTAATTTTATCCAGCCACCAAATGATCTCTTGGAGGAGCCCTGGGGGCATTCACAACCTGCCTGTGCTCTGTGGCCACCAGCACGAGGGTGCCTGTGCCCACCTGGGGTGAAACCCAGCCTGGGGCTGCAGACAGGGCTTGGCAGGCGGGGTATGCCATGGGTGCTGGTTGGAAGGGTCCCACAGCCAGTGTGGTGGGCTTGCATGGGCTGGGAACACCAGCTCATTCCCTAAACCTCTGGTTTGATCTTCCAGCTCCCAGCCCAGCTCCCCCAAGCTGAGTGAGTGCCTGGGGGTTTATGCTTTCTGACCCACCGTGTCTTCTGACCTTGATAAAAGCCAACACTTAATAACATTAAAAATGTCATTGCTGGGGGCCCTCCCCCCCTGTCCCTCTTATCCCCCCAGGCACGGTGGTTAATGCATTTGTCAGTATCATCAGTATTAAACTAATCAACAGGACACGGGGGTTTCCGAGAGCCGGACACAAGCCAGTATTGTTATGAATATTAAAAAAGAGAGCTATTAATCTGTGCCTGGAGCTCTTACCCAGGCCTGCCCCCCCCCAGCTGGGAGATTTAATCTGCAGGGTCTCATGGCAGAGTGGCTAAATCTATAGTGGTATTATATAAAGGAGCAGGGGAGAGGGGCTGGGAAGGGCACGGAGGGGACGGGGACAGCGATGGGGACGGAGCTGTGTTCTGGGGATGGCTGGCATGCCCAGAGAGAAGCCTGGAGGACCAAGCTGTGCTCCCATCCTGGGATAAATCAGTGTCGGGGCTGGGTAGAACTTCAAAGGGAAGTGCAGATTGCTGGGAGGCCCTAAAGCAAATCCCTGAGGTGGGCTGGAAAAAAATGGAGATAGAATCTGAGCTAGTGGGAGATTGGTCACTCTTGGGACCTGGGGTGAGTCCCTGCAGGTCTGCATCCCCCTGCACAGGGAGGGAATGTGCAACACAGGGTCTGCCTTGGCCCCTCTCCCCACATCAGGCAGGGCATCAGGAGACTGAAACCCGCCAGGACACCAGGCCAGCAAAAATGACCTTATTAAGTAACATCAGCGGGACAGAGGTTCCCCTGTGCAGTGAGGAAGGGCAGGGATTTGTGTGCTCACAGGCCTGCCTGGCTGGAAGCAGCAGTGGAGAAGGGAAATCAGAAATGTCAGCCGGCTGAGGGTACCCACCAAAATGTTGCCACAAGGAAGATCCAAGCCTAGCAGGGTGTTTTGGGTGCAGGTGGAAGGATGCTCTGACCCCCAGGAGCCAAAGGGGGTCCTGGATCAATACAGTGGGTTGGCAAAATACATCTTAACCTCCTCTGCAAGCAAAGGGAGTGGCTGTGTCTAGGCCCTCAGTCCTTGCCCTGCTAAATCCCCCTGGCTGCAGGAATTAGTCCATCTTGGAGCGGGGCTGTGTGGCCAAAGCTGCCGTGCTGACAGCGTTTCCTGGGGCCATGCAGCCATCCCAGGGCCCTGTTCCCATGGCACGTGGGGCCCCCTCCCACTGGGGATGCAGCAGTCATTAAGGATAAGGATGGAGAGCTTGGGGTGGGAATCAGGGACTCTGCCAGGGCAGGAATTTCAGGAAAAAGCTGCTCCAGGCAGCATCCTTAGAGGTGCTGGGCATGATGTGGGCCTGTCCTTTTGTTCGTGGGACATCAGGTCCACGCAAAAAGCATCTGTGGAGCAGCAGAGGATGAAAAATGTGTCTCTTCCAGCTCTCTGCCCTAGTCACACTGGCCCTGGGGCACAGCCAGGGCAATGGGGGTGCCTGGAGCTGCAGCACAGCCGTGCCAAGGATGGCAGACTCGGCTCCGCAGCGCAGGATCCCTGGGACCAGAGCTTTTGCCATTGTGAGGAGGGATGTTTATAAGTTCCCATCTGGAGCTGGGCCCTGGTGTCCATCCCTTTCCCGAGGTCACAGACTGATCCTTAAAGCAAACAGCAAGCAGCAAACAGCCCTAGCTTGGCATAAACCCCATGGGTTTGTACAAGCCAGGGTTTGTACAAGCCAAGAGCTCAACTTGGGGTTGGGGTTTGTCAGCTGGCTGTGCCTTCCTGCTCCTCCAACACCCAAGAAGTCCCCTTAGTCCTGCCTTGAAACTGCCATGGGGCAGGAGCAGAGGCTCCCTGGGGCTGCCAGCACCAAATCCCTGACAGTGCCAGGGTCCAGCAGCTGCTGGTGGGATTTGTCCTCCTGCTCCCAGTGCACCCGTTGGGCACGTCACAGGTTGCTGTTTACAAAGCTGTATGGAGAAACCCTGGTTGGATCCATCCCCGGCCTTAGCCAGGCCTCCCAGTGCCACGGATGTGCCCTGGGCTGGGGACAGAGGGGACATGTCACATGAGTGCCCCTGCCCCCTTTGGGGGGAGGTGGCACTCCCCAGCCCGTGCCTGCCGGGCTGCTTGCTCGGCCCCCATGGGGACCTGTTGGGGGGACACGCTGAGTGGCACAGGGCACCCCAGTCACTCTCTGACCCTCCCACTCCTGGAGCCCCCAGGGGGAAATCCTGGCTTCTGCAGCAGTGTTATGAGTTTGCTGGCCTGATCCCAGTCCCTAATCCCAGTTCCATGGGGACTGACACGAACTGCTGCTGGAGGGGACAAGCTGTGGGCTCTGACAGGAAAGGACAGCGTGGAGGGGCTGGGGCTGCCCCACCAGCTGCTCCAGCTGTCGCAGCCACATCTCCCCTTTCATATTCATCAGCATCACATTCACGCAGATTAAGCAGAGCGAGTGCCACCAGCTGCTGCTGCTCAGGCCATGCTAGCACTGTGGCACTCAGCACCTGTGGCCACCCTCTGCTCTGGGGACCCCGTGAGCCCTGGCCAGTGGCTTTGCTGCAAAGCACATCCCCACCTGGGGAGGGAAAAACCAGCCCTGGATGCAGCTCAGCTCCTCGGTGTCGTCCTCAGCGGCTGCTGGAGGATTTGAGCTCACCCTGGCCACAGTGGACAGTGTGTCCCCAGGGCTGGAGGCCATGGCTGCTCCTTGCTGCGGCAGGAGCTGATCCCGTGCTGACCCCCCTGTCTGGGCCAGTTCCAGCTGTATAGCATCTTGTAAGGAAATTAACTTTTCACTGATCTCCCAGCTCTGAGCTGGGGATTAGAGCCCACACGCGCTGCGAACGGGCTCTTCCCTCTTCCCAAGGCCTTTTTGGGCTGGTATGGCAGGGAGGGACAACTGCCCTGCCTGGGCTGGTCCCACCTTCCCCCCTGGGAAGGTTCCATTCTTGGTTCCATTTTGGAGCTGGGCTCACTATTGGCACCCCTGGCTCGTTTGGCTCTGTTTATAATTATAATTATAATTATAATTAGGTGATGACAGCATGGGTATCCGGGTGGGGACAGAGCAGCCAGGCTGTCCCCAGGGACACACGTCCCCCCGTCGCTCAGCATCCTGCCTGACCCCAGAACCCGCTGCCCAGACAGCCCTGCGTGGCCCCTTCCTACCCACCTCCATCCATCCCACCCTGGCCCTGCTTGGGTGTCTCCAACGGGCACATTTTGGGTATAATATTGCCTCTGTCAGCCAGAAAAGCGAGGAAAAAACCCCGCGAGCTGCAGAGCCGGAGTACCGCAGTAATAAACAGCAGGTCGAGGCTGGAGATTGGTGCTGCTGGTATGAAAAAAGAGGACAGGCAGGTTCGGAGCTCCGCTGGCTAATTAAGCAGCAGCTCCCTATAATGCAAAAGCCTTTTCTTTGCCGATAAGACCCATTTATAACGGGCCGAGCGGTCGCAGGCTGAGTGCTGGGGGGAAACAATTGGAAAGCATACTGCTGGTGGGGCTGGGTTTTAAAAATAGACATGAAGGGTTTGCTTCTGGGCTTTTTTATTTTTTCCCCTCTTTTTTAATAAAAAAGAGAAGAAAGCAGCTCAGAGCTGCAATGAGAGTTCCCCATGGCCTAGAGGAAGAGCAGGGCTCTGAGGACAGCACCGAGCATCCCGTGAGCCCAGCAGGAATGCTTCAAAGCAGGGAGCATGGCAATGGATCAGGCTCACAAGCCAAGTAGTCCCCAGGGACGGAATGGGAAACTATCCTGAGGGAGGAGGAAGGAAATAGACCAGGGCTGCACATGCTGTCCTTGCCACAGCCAGTGCACGGCCTCGCACTGGCACTGGATGGGAGCAGGGGGACAGCGTGTGCCACTTCTCTGTGTGCCTCTGCTGGGCTCCAGACAGGTCCTGCAACTGCTGAAGGGGGGCACTTGCACCCAGACCTGGCAGCACTCATGGCCCCTCTCCACCCAGGAGCGCCCCACAGGAAGAGCCTCGGCCGAGTGGCCGGATCCTGCCAGCACACAGGGCCAGGTCCCGCCGGGATCGCGCCGGGATAACACGCAGAGGTGCTGCCAGGGAATGGCTCCGGGGGCCAACACGCTGGCACCTGGATGCCAGCCCGGGAGATAGGGTCTGGGAGGGAGGCCAGGACACCCGGGTGCCAGCCCCCAAGATAGGGTGCTGGGCTGGGAGCCAGGGTTCCTGCCCGCTCCTTCCTTTTGCTTCCAGTGGTTCTCCTCTAACTGGCTGTCCAGGAGCTGCCAGCAGTGGGGTGCAGCCCTGTGCTCAGGCCAAGCCCCCATCAATACAATCTGAAGCAATGGGAAAGCTCCATAATTTGAAAAAAGGAAACCTTTCATATTTTTAACCTCTTGTGAGCACCGGACCTGCATTTCCCTGGCCCTGGGAGCCCTGGCCACTGCTGTTTTGCAGCATCAAGCACTAAATATTTATTTAACTTCCTGCCGTATTAGAACTAATCACTCGTATTTTCCATCAAAGCTTCATTTTCATCTTAACGTAATTCCATCTGTGCACGCACAGCCGCATCCTGCTCACTGGAGAGGCAGCTCTGAGGCCGTCGGCTGCACCCACTCTCAGCAGAGATGGGGGATCTGTCTCATCTCATCTTGGAGCACAGACTGGGAGACCTGTGCCCGAGCCTGGCTCCTCCATGGGCTTCCCACTGGATTCTCATTCCTGGCGCAGGGATCCCACAAGCAATGACTTAGCTTGTCCCAGGAGCTCCGAGCCATCCCCAAGGGCTCACAAACGACCTGATTCCCAAATAATCTGGCAACACCCTCTATTGCTCAAGGTCCCAATGCGCTCCATGACAGCAGAGATGCCTCCATCCCGCCAGGAGCCACTATGGATTTGTTCTCAGCAAAGCCCTGAGCCTGGGTGCAATCCTGATGCCCTGGTAGCATCAGATCCTGTTTGTCTCCCACCTCTGGCTTCTCACAGCCCAAATGCGGGGCAGGTCACGCCGCCCGCCGCTGATCGCCCCACAAAGTGACTCTTACTGTCTTTGCGGTAGTAGAGGATCTCCAGCTTGCACTCCTCGGAGCCGAGCAGGGCCTGGGTGAGCTGGGCGATGGAGCTCTTGGCGGTGTCGGGGCCGGTGAGGAAGTCGCAGGTGCAGGGCTGCTGCATCACCTCCACGCGGGAGTAGCCGAACATCTCGCAGAAGCCGTCGTTGCAGTAGATGATGGCACAGTTCTCCATCTGGGCGTTGGCAATGAGGAACTTGCGGTCTGCAGGGAGGCAGGAGAGCAGGGGGCTTAGAGGGGTGGGGGGCCCACGGGGATTGGGGGCAGCCCGGCTACGGGGATGGGCTCGTGCTTTTTGATGTCACCCGCTGCGGGGCTTGTGCAGACAGGCTCCCTGGGGACACTGGTGACGAGGTCTGCGGGGACAGGGGCTGACCTCAGCCCTCGCAGTCCCAGGTACTGCTCTGCTCTTCAGAGAAAGTGTCCCCAGTTCCATGTGAATTTGTGACTGTGGGGACAGGGGGACCCACAGGGAGGGGTTCTCAGTAGAGGCAGTTTTTCTGGGGTTGGCCAATCCCTGCAGCCTTGACATTTCACCACTGGCATGTGGGGACTCTCTGCTGTCTAATGGGCAATCTGTCCCTGACCAGCACTGCAGGCAGAGGGGAGAGCTGCAGCCTCTGTCCCTTCCCAGGAGCTTATCAGGGACCTGAGTTATCTCAGAGACTTTCCACCCTTGCTCAGATTTGACTGAAGTCAGGCAAGGGGCAGGAGGAGGAGTGAGTGTAAGGCTTGGCTTCATGGGAAGCAGGGGTGAAACCCATCACATTAATGATTCTCCTAATGTTTTATAGGATAATTGGGCCTTTGGGCTGTAGGGGAAATCCAGACTCTGCTGGGCTTTGTGGCCCCTGTGCTTAAAAGGTAAAGTGCTCAAGGGAAGGAAAAGGGAAACTGAGGCAGAGAGTGGTGCTGCCCCATTCCCTCCTGGTGCTGCAGCCACCTAGGCTGGGCTGGGGCCAGACTTGCTGCTTTGCCAGGGTGTGTGGCAGTGCTGCACAGCCCACGTCATCCAGCCCACAAGGAGCCACTTCCATCCTTATCTTGGGGTGAGCTCTGATTTGGTTTGATTTTGGTTTCTTTTTAAGGATATCAGGTAGTGCTGGGCTCTGGGAGAGGTTTGCTGGGATGTGACAGGGGGCTGGATGCTTATGTGGTGAACATCCCCCCCAGCACGATCTCCCTCAGCATTTGGCATCAGCTCCGGGCTGGAGTTGAAGGCAAGTCTGAGCAGAGGGTCCATTTGGAGGCTGCCTCCCAGCCCAGACCCCAATTAATCTCCTGGATTACCCAGGAATGGCATCTGCAGCTTGCGTGCTCCAGAACCCTGCTGCACTCCAGCCTCACGGGGAATTTCACACAAATGCAAGAGAAACCTCAGCACAGCTGCAGCACCAGGAGCTGGTGGGGTGGGGGACCCCTCCCAGGCACAGCAGGGCTGTCCCCAGTGGCACCTGCAGAGTCCCAGCTCTGCAGGATGCCTCCCAGTAAAACCAGTGTCCCCAGGGATGCTGCACAAGTCTCCTGCTTCGTTCCACCCTCTGACAGCTCCTTGGTAGCCCTTTATGGGGACTCCCACTCTGGCACCCTTCCCTTTTCCCACACAGGGCTGATGCTGGTGCCGATGCTGCAAACAGCACAAACCACCACAGACAAATGTTTCCCAGTTGCTTCCTCCCGATCCTTCTATATCCAAATTGCTTTGCCAGCTGGAAGACAGCACTAGGAGGGGACCTTCTCCCAGCCCTACTCCTGGGGCACACTCCCCACCTGTGATGAACAGTTTCCCCATCCAGTGTCAGCTCCATGGACTGGATCCAGTCTGGATCCTGGCTGGGCTGGCGCAGGACAGGATTTACAGGGCTGGCAGGGCGCCGGAGCAGGCTGTGCTGAGCACAGGGATGTGACCAAGACCAGGATGGGAAGGAGCTGCAGAGCCAGGTCTCCTTGGGGGTTTTTTCACCCCCAATTTGCTTTCTGTCCTGCTCTCACCTGCAGATTTTCCCTTGGTCCCACAGTACCAGGGCTGTGCACTAGCCCTGGCAGGGAAGAGTTGGGCCCCTCTGGCTGCAATGGGGACTCACCAGGAGCAGCTACACCCATGGGAGCTGCGGTGTGGGGGGGGAAGGCACCCACAGGCACGGGAGAACTCGATGCCTGTAGCAAAGATGTATCAGGTGTGCTGGTTTGCTGTCTCCCAACACCTGTCACAGCACGAAACTGCCGCGGGGGAGCGTGGGGTGATGTTTTGGCAGAACCCAGCTGGTGCCCGACATGGCTGGCAGGGAGAGGGCAGGGAGAGAGCAGGGAGAGGGCAGGCAGAGAGCAGGGGTGGGCAGGGAGTGGGCAGGGAGCGGGCAGGGGGCCTACCCCCCAACTCGCTGTCACGCCTCACCGCGTGGCCCCGCTGCTCCCCAGCCGCCGCTTCCCAGGGGGAACTGATAGGAACCAGGGACAGTTTTTCTCACTTTCCATCCCCAGGGTCACGTCAGTCACTGCCAGGCCAGGCGGCGCAGAGCCTGCAGGGATGGCAGCGCCAGGGAATTTGCCCACTCGGGAAACTTGGACAGCAGAAAACCCACAGTGCGCCGGCGCGGTGGGGGGTGCACGGCCCCGGCACCCCACAGCAGCCCCCCGAACTCAGTTTTTGGGGGACCCCGGTCCCCTGGTCCCCTCCATCGTCCCCAGCCCCGCTGGGGTCCCCAGAGGGTGGGAGCGGAACCCCCGCGCCCCCACCCAGCCACGCGCAAACCCCGGTGCTCCCCCATGTGCACGGACTTTTCGCTGTATTTGACACGAAACCAGCCCAAAAATTCATATAAAGGGATTACTCGGAGCAACAGCAAATGGCAACGTTTCACCAGGGACGGCGGCCGCCGAGAGCGCAGAGTTGAAGGCAGACAGGCAGACTGCGCTGGGGTACACCCTGTCCCCCGGTCCAGCCGGCCGGGACCCCCTCCCCGCCAGCCC
>VZRH01000978.1:0-68725 GCA_013397555.1 Urocynchramus pylzowi
AGCTCCATGAGCTCTTCTGATTTTATTTGAAGCAAAATCAAAGAATACATGAGCATGCACACAGAGTTAAAAAAAAGTATACTCTGATGTCTAGAAGGCCAAAGGCAAATACGAACAGAAGCCAGTAAGTATTTCTAAATTTTTTTTTTTTAAGAAAGAGACTTTGGCCCTGATTTTTTTCAGTGTTTAACATTGGCAGTATTGTGTCTGTTATGTTGGCTGTAATCCCAATTCATAGCAAGGCATGAAATGGAGCTGTATGGTAAGTGTAAAGGTGAACCTTCTGGAGTACTGAGGGACTGACTTCTGTGGCAGTCTGCCTTCTGGGGGTTACAGTATTGCTGCTTTTACAGAAAATATCAGAAAATATCAGACTTGCTGACTTGGATGTGCCAGAGTGGTCCAGTTTGTGGTATGAAGGTGCTCCAGTATAGTCTGTCTCCTGAGCAGCAGCTCACACCTCAGCAGAAGCAGGTGGCAGCTGTCAGAGCTATGTCAGGTTTGCCATCCATAAAATAAGGCCCAAAGTAGATTTATGTAGTGCAGGGTTTTTCCCCCTCAGGACAGGGCTGGATAGTTACTTAAATCTCCTTTAAAAAATGGAAAGGAAACTATTTCCTGTAAAAGAAAGATATGTGTAAGGGCTTGAGTTTTCTTAGAACTTTTTGGACTTAGGCTGGTTTTCTATGGAAATTACCCTCATTGCAATCTCTGTGTCTCTCTTCAGCTTCCCTTGCAATAGCTTTTCAAAATGTTGGTTGAATTTATTCAGATTGGACAGGGGAGAAAAGGTCTCAAAGATATTATCTTTGTATGAGTTTCATAAAAATAGGCATCTAGATAGATGAGACTGTGATTAGTGCTCCCACTAAAGGCAAAAAAGGCACTGTAGGCTCAAGACATTATTAAACAGCTGAGAGTCCATGAGGGAGACTGCCAGGGAAAACCTGCCTTCAGGCTGTCTTGGGGAGTCTGGCTGCTCCTGCTTGCATTCCCTTTGCCACACACAGATTGCCCAGCCCCCCAGCACTGAGAGCAGCCAAGTAAAATGAGCCTGTGCCTTTTGTCCTGGATGTGGCTGCAGTAGGATTTAGAGCAGGGTAGCACCTGCAGCATCAGCATGGCACAGCAGGACCTTCAGAGAGCACCCAGTGCTGGAAAGGGATCTAAATCCCTCAAAAGCAGCTGTTCTTCAGCCCTCCACAGTTGACAGGAGACTTTTGGTTGGTTTTGGTAGAGATCCTTGAAGAGGAATAAGTTGGTCTCTGGTAAGCTTTTCTTGTGGCTGGGGACATCATCATTGCTCCAAGGTCAGTTCTGCAGGTCAGTGACCACTGCAGGTGGAGGGGTCACAGGGATGTCCAGGGAACCTGTGACCTGCTGTGGGACTCTGCAGTGCCCCAAACAGGACTGAGAGCTGGGTGCACATCCAGGGTCCTGCCTTGCTGCTGTGGTGTTCCCAGGCTGCACAGGAGCCTGAAACATCCGTGCTGCATCCAGCCTGTGTAGCCAGCTTAGGCTTTCCTGAGATGCATGGCCCACCCTGTACTTCTACCCTCAGAATTAGTGAGGGAAAACTTCTCTGGTTTTGCTTTAAGTGAAATCAGAAGAGCTCATGGAGCTGGAGACTTCAGAATTCCCCTGAGGATTACAACACAACCATGGGCAATGGGATGGAGGTGCAGGAAGACTTAGAGAAAGACATCCCCCAAGTATCTGACTCTCAGACTTGCTCCTGAAAGATCTAAAAGTTGAGTTCATCTTTTAAATCTATTCTAATATCTGCTACAGTATTCACAGTGTCAATGGATAATTTATATCTCATGGCCCCACAGTACCAGGCTGGCTTCATCTGCCAAGGAAACCACAATTCCAGACCAATATTAATGTTTGTGTTTACATTTGCAACACCCAAAGAGCAGAGTCTTGGTCTGTGTAGAACAAACAGGTACATCACAAGAAGCAGCTGGCCTAGCAAGCACCAAATGTTCCCATTCCTGAGCACCTTCTGTCCCTAGGGGACCATGGCTATCATGAGTTTGAGGCCAGGAGATCTTCAGCCTGTCTGAGGCAATGTCACAGAAAATCCCACAGAATTTCCCACAGAAATTCCCACTCTCAGTAGTTTTCCTGAGGGCAGGGTCTCTCTGACCCCTTTAGCAGCACCACAGTAGCTGCTCTTTAGTGTCATTCAGCAATTCAAGCAAAGAGGATCCATCACCTTGTGGGCAGTGGTGTGCTGGTCTGCAGCTCCCCAGAGGAGGTGCAGGAAGCCCTAATTTTTGTTCAGGATAAGTGGATGTAAATGGGGCTGCATTCTTTCTTCCAGCAGAACTTCATGCATTTGTGATCAACGAGGCTCCCTGGAGCTCTTTGGAAAAGCAGTTCTGTGAGCAGTAGAGCTGCTGAGAGCTGGTTGCCTGTGATTTATATCTCATGATTAGGTCATCTGGAATTTAATATGTTCCTAGTGCTAGTTAAAGTATCCTCAGTAATGTCTCTCCTTATGTGGAGTCTCTTGTGCCCAAGAAAGATTGTGATCACAGTAGCAGGAAAATAATACAGCCCTACCCCTCTCCTCATCTACCTGCTTTCAGGAAACTTATAGGAACACAAAACTTTAGAAGGCAAGTGTCATTCCAAATCAGGTTGAAAATACTCATAAACTCTCAGGCACAGACAGAAAAATAAATGTGCATGTCACAGCTGCATCAGCCTGATTTCTTGCGGAGCCAAGCGTGGCAATGGAGTGGCAAAAGAAAATAAATGTAATTTCCAGTGAAAACAGTAATGGTCATGTGTGAGCAGATGAGGTGCAGCTTCTGAGAAGCTCTCACTACCATTCATTCTGTCTGTGCTTGGATAGGAATTTATCAATGAATGTTTCTGGAATCTGGGGTTGGAAGTTCAGTGTGTCCTTATGTGCCAGAAGTAATTTTATTACAGTGAGATTTGGAGAGGTTGTGCAAATTTACTGGAGAGGCAGAGCCAGAATTACATATGGGTTTGTTATAATCCAGTCATAATAAGCTCATAGGAGCCCATGTGAGCTCCCAGGAATTCTCAGCCACCTCTGTGCCTCTAGAAAAGCTCTTTCCATCACAGTCCATAACACCTGGGGACTGGTGGGCAGCTTTTATTGACCTGATTGTTTTATCCTGTCCTCAGAGACAACTTGATTCTCCCTGCCTTGCTCCTAAAGAACCCTTACTGTAAATACCTCCTTAAAGGTATTTCTGTTGGAGGGGGTCATGTTGTGCCTATGTTTAAATCAGTGTGGTTCAGTCAAGGTAGAGAAATATTTAGAAGCTGGTGCATGTTAGTTTTAATTGGAGGGGAAAAAAAGCACAGCATGATTGGGTCCTTGGAGAAATGGTGAATTCCTGCAGCTGATCCTTTGAAAGATCTCAGCAGTTTTAGAGAGAGAGAGAAGAACTGTGAATGAAGCAGCCAAAAGATGGAGGAACAGCTGAAAAAATGCCAGCCAAGAGAGTGTGGGAACTGTGCTCAGAGATTTCTCATGTTTGGATCTGATCCAAATGAACCAAAAGCAGTGTGAGACTTTTCTACTCACTCCAATGATTTTGCTATTAGCAGACCCTTTCAGGAATCTTCTCATTTCAGTACTAAGAAGAAGATGGCTCCTGTGTCTGTGTGGCAATTTGCCAAAACCAGTTTTGGCACTTTGGCTGGAGCAATAGTCTGAAGCATGGAGATGCTGCTGCAGAATCACATGAGGAACAGGGACACCTTCTTAGCCAGGGTGTTGGTGGCTGATCCACAGAAAACTTTGGTCACAGGTTAGAAGAAGAGGCTGAATCCTCTTACAAGCCCTTTGGCTACTCCAAGCCATGTCCTGTGTGAATTCCATAGCCAGGGCTAGCAGTTTATCATTGGAAATTGTAGAAAAAAATCGTGGCTATAGATCAGAGTGAGAGGCAAAAGGTGATGGAGTCATAGCTGGGGAGAAAGCTCCAGTATGAGAAGACTTGGGATTTTAGAGGAGCCCAGGGCTGCTGGGTTTCCTCTGCTTCCCCAGTGAAGATTCCATTTCAGTTTGATTTGTATGTTCCATCTGGGTGCTGCGCAGTGGTAGCAGCACTGACCCAAGGCTTCAACCTGTCTCAGTTGTAATTAACAGGAAAACTCCCTTTAAATTCAGAAAATCAGGAGTGGAGTGTTAAGACACTTAAAATGTTACTATCAGTGGAAATACACCTGCCCTGATTGCTCTGTGTACCACTCAGGTCACATGCTTCAGCTCAGCAGCTCTCAAAATTTCCAATGTATTCACCACCCACATGCTAAGATCTCAAGATGTCAAAGTCATGAGTACTTTTCTTTTCTTTTCTTTTCAATAAGACATGGCATCCCTGGCTCTGGAGTCAACCTAACAAAAAAGTAGCTGTAACTAAAGTGTTTGCTGTAGCTGGGAACTGTACAGAGATCAATTAAAACAGTCAGTTCATGCTCACTGAGAGGTTTCTCAGGTTTGGGAACTAAAACCTCCAATGCTGGGTTTCACCTCAAAATAAATGAATTTCAAAAGCTTGAGCCAAATGTCAGATATTTCTGGGATCTAGGAAAAAAAAAAAAAAAGATGTTTGGAGGCCATGATGAAAGTTTTTATTTTGATATTTAGTGGTTTCTCCCCTGTGTAGGATTGTGGTCCCTTGGTAGATCTGCAGAACCCCTTTACAGGAAGGTGAACCAATGTATAGAACAAAATATCACTGCAGTCAGTGCTCCAGACCTGAAGGGATAGAATTCTGCTTTATTTTCTGTGAGTGTCCTGTAACAAAGTAATGCCAGGCTTGTTTAAATTGCTGTGGGTGTGTTGCCCCCATATCTCCATGAGGTCTGGTTAGGGCTGAGCTGAGGGAGAGAGGAGCAGGGGAGGGGACACAAATGCACCCCAGTGCTCTGCTGTCCTTTGCCTTGCTCTGGCTGTGGTTTGCATGCCCAGCACCGTGAGGTGGCCAGGGAAAGGTGGCAGGTGATGAAACACCAGGGAAAGGTGTTTGATGATCCCCACCAGCTTGACTTGCACTCTGTGGGCTCTCTCTGTCAGCACAGCAATGCTCTGAGCCATTAATAATAGTGGGATGGTTTAGCTGGGGGAAATAGGTGTCTCTTGAAAGCACATTTCTGCCTTCCACACACCCCATTCCAGCACTCATCTGTATTTATTGAATAAGGTTAATGGATTATCTAGCAGGTTTCTCCAGCCATTATCAGAGACCACACTCTGTTTATGTGGCTGACCTCTCCTGTTCTGTCACTGTCATAAGCTACTCAATTAGAAAAGGGAAAAAAAAAAAGTATGTAATAGGTAACTATGGTTACCTGTGATGTGGGTTTTTAAGGAGTGCTCAGAAACCTAGTGGCAACAGAGTTTGGAAGTTCAAAGCTGTAATTTATTCAAGAAGTCTCTTGAATCAGAGTATCAGAAGCATTTAGAATAGATTCAGAATATTTTCTTTTGTGGAACAGTACATATTTTCTTTTGTGCAGTCCTAAGCAGAAGCCCATGTACAGACCAACTGCTTGCTCTGCTCACGTGAGAAGAAAACAGGAGAGGGACAGGGGAAATATGCCCTTGTTCCACTTCTCACCTGCAGAGCCTGGTAGCCCTGGCACTGGAATAGCTTGTGAAAGTGGTGGTTTCTGAAAGTGGTGCTTCCATTGTTCTCTTGTTTCCCTATTTACCCTGAAATGGTGATTTTCAAAGTGGTGAAAATACAGAGCCCCAAAGCTGCGTGAGCTTCAGGGGCATCTTTCAAATAAAGGTGCCTGCCTCAGAAACTCAACCCCAATCATGCTGTTAGCTCAGAAAAGAAAAGAAAATCCTCCATGCTTAATTTAATGAGGACACAGGATAGTGCTAACAGCTTTTAATTGGGTTGAGAGTGCCCTGTGAAACACGTCTTGAGGTAAAAAATTTCACCTCTCAGGTGTTTCAGGGGGATCACTGGAATTCTGTACATATTTGCCTTTTGCAAAGCAGGGAGCTGTTACGGGCTCTTCCTGTGGGATTTTTGTCTGAACACACAAGATAGTGCCACCAGTCTTCCCTGTCTGCTCCGTGGGCACTGCCCAAGAGAAGGGCAGTGTAATTCCAGCTGTCCACAAACACTGTCTCAGCCAAACCAGCCAAGTGCACAGGGTGCAGGAAAGACCTGTTTTGTCACATATTTTATTATCACAGCATGCAACTACATCAGATGAATACTGGAAAACCTTGCATCCAGTGCATGACATGCCAGTTTATCAGCACACTTCCAGTGGAAAATCATCTGCTACAGGGTTAGGAGACATTTCCCAAGAAAGCTGTCTAAAAAAAGTTTGTAATTAAGAGAAGGCATTGGACTGGACCCTCTGTTAGAAGTTTGCTGGATCCCACCTTCACATGGGTGGTTTTGCTTTGCCCTAAGTTCATTTCCAACTTCATTTCTCTGCTGCAGTAGGCCAGCAGAGAAACTCTGAAACTCTGAATGCTTCCCCCAATCCCTCCTGTTTAGCCCACTGGAAACCCACAGCATGTAATAATTTGTTAAGGGTGCATAAAGTTGGGGATATTGCAGTTCAGCCAGGTGCAGGGCAAGGCTATGAAAGGTCAGGGTAGGGTATGGTTTGGGGTACTGGAGAGTTTCCAGTGTTTGCACTGGGGCTGTGCTTGTTCTGAACCTGAGGGAAGGCTGGGCTTGTATCTGTTAATCTGGAGGTTCCTTATTAATAGGCTGCACAGTTCATTGATTTTTAATTAATTTCTGAAGAGACACAGAGGATAAGTGCTGCAGCCCACAGACATCTCTGTACTTATTGCAGTCCACATCTCTATTGATTGCCTGCCTAAGGAGCAGAAGTAATCCATTTTAAATACACTTTCTTGGAGAGACTGAATGCACTGCACAATACTCTCTCCTGACTGTAATTGCATTGGCAAGAGGTCAGGGGCTGGCTGGGGGAGAAGTAGCCCATTGTTCAAGTCTGCTGCTGGGCTTCCTTCCAGGAAAGCCAAGTGATCTCCCTGCTGGGCAGTTTGGAGCTACAGGATCAGGAAAGCACTGGCCACAGCTCCCCCATTACAGCTGCACTGGGAACTCCTTTGTAGGCTGCTTTTAGCCTTCCTGCCTCTCCAGAGGGAGGAGCTGGAGCTGGTCTAACTGAAGCAATTAATGGAAGGGAGAGGAGTGCCATTCAAGGAGCCCGTTCAAATGGATAGCTCTCGTTGGCTGCCACTTGGAAAAGCATTTGAGCCCTTTCCAGGAGTATGTCATCCACTGGGGCTGAAACCTGAAGTCTCTGAGCACTCCCCAAGTCAGAGGACAGGTGGGTTCCTTCTGCTGGCACGAGTAGCACAGATTACTGTGATTTGCTTTTGAAACAGCAATTTAAAAGAGCCTTTGTCATCAGGACTGTGATCCTGCCAGTCTCTAAACTGTGGTTGCTTTGCTGTAAATGTTATTGCCCAGCAAGGAGAGTTTTGCAGTGATAAGTTTGTTATTTAGGCAGTTAGTTCTTGTTTGAAGGCCTCTCTCACAGAAGAAGGTGGTGTTGGTGCAGTTGCAGCCAGAGCTGCACAAAGTGCACTGCTGATACACTTGTTGTGTACAAGCTGCAATCTCTCTCTCCTCTTTGGAGGAGTCCCCTGAGCTGTGGTTTTCTTCAGAGCTCATGGGAGAGCATCCCTGTCCTTTTCAGCTCTTTGGGAATAAGAGAGAGTAACACAGTCTGTGCACACAGCCCAGGAGGCTGGGACACCTGTCTGGGTGAAGGGGTATCACAGCCAGCATGACCCAGTGTGCCCACTGAATGGAGAATGGAGCTGGCACAGGAGAGCACCTTGCACCCAGCTGTCTTAAGAAAGCACCTGAGTTCACTGCAAAATGGAGATCAGGCCCAACTCCACAGCTCCCTCCCTCAGAAATCTCCCACTTGGCTATGAACTCTGCAACAGCTGCACAGATGTGCCTGTAGGTGGGACCAGAACTCAGAGCCACCCCAGTATGGCCAGTATTGAAATAAATACCTGGCCTGCATCTCATTGCCTATACTACTGAATAGAATAATGTAACATCTTTCACCAGAAGAAGGTGAAGTGCTTCACAGACTCTTTGTATGCAGCACCACCTAATCCAGAAAGCTGCACCATTTCAGGGAGCCTGGGAGACATCTCCTTTTTCCACAGGAGTTCAGGACGTGTTTGATGATGCAGGGGAATGAAGTCCCCTTCTGGTGTAGCCTGAGGAGCTTCAGCACCTCCCCAGCACAGAGAGCTTTATTTCAAGGGCCCCACAAGCTCAGAATTGAGCACCAGTCAATTCAGCAGTGACCCACTTATCTGTGCCATGAGGGGGTGAGGTGACATTCCTGAGATGTTAATTTAGGATTGGAGTGGGTCTGGGCCCATCAAAATGTCTCCTTAGTCCAGTCAATTAAGCATTGAAATGTCATAAGCTTATGAAATTGCTTCTCCTCTCAATTCTCTCCACTCTTTCTCCCTTTGTGAATCACCTGTCATTTTGGAATAGACTGCATTTTCCCTGTAATTCTCATCTAATCAGCCTCATAGCCTCTTTTCCTTCACTTTGGCTTCTTGAGTTTGTTTCCACCTGTTGTGCTTTAGCAACATCTTTATTTTGTGTCCTGGGATGGAGTTTAGCAGTGGAGTAAATCAGGCTTTTGGACTCCTATTCCTGGAACAGCTAAACTGCAGCTGCCACATGGTGCAAAGCAAAAATCTGGTGCTGACTTCTTTTTATCCAGACTTGTTCTTTTGATGTACAACTGGCACTTTTACATTGCCCCAGGTAGTATGTGTTCTCCTGTGGTTGGAAAGGAACCAACTCATCCCAATTTTGTGCTTCAGCTGAGCCAGCCCATGTGTGAGCAGACAGAATTTGTACTTCTGGGTGAGCCACACGTGGAGAGATGTAAGACTGACCTGTGTTCAAAACATCACTGCTCTTTTCCCAGCAGAACTGGCTCAAGTTACCTGTGCAGGAGTTGGGTTTTCACTGCTTGCCTTTCCATAGGGACAATCACCCAGCTGCACTGGGATCCCATCTCTTGAGTCAAGTACAGATAGTCTTGGTCTTGCTTCTGTGTACTCTGAACTGTTTAGTCTGAAAAGATTTAGCAAAGTCTTGAAAACAGCAGTGAGGAAAATGTTATCAGCAGTGTCCCCTCTGCTCGTGTCACACCTGCTGAGATGGCAGATCTGGCAGAGTTTCTGTCATCTGGTCCTGCTCAGGTGGACAGGACCAAAGCAAGTGTAGGCAAATCCAGATAGTTATATAAACTTTGTGCATCTGAAGATGGCCAGCTTGAGATAAAAGCACTTTTACCCTGAGATACAGCTTGCTACACATTAATAGCACATTGCTTCAAACTCAAATGAAGAGAAGTGAAACCTTGAGAGCTTGTCAAGTGAGCAGGAGATGGGAAGAAATACATGACTCTCACATAAGCTTTCTTTGTCTGCCCTTTACCAAAGAGAGAGAGAATAACTCACCCCCTATAATTGAATTGAACTCCTAAATATTTGGGCTTACAGGACTGGTTCTCCCTTGCCAGCTTCACTGGGGCTGACAGAACTCCAGACATTTTCAGGAACCCTTGGCAGGGGAGCTGGTGTGCTTAGCACGAGGGGTGACTGAGTCCCCAGCTCAGGCTGGCAGCATCCCCTTCCCTCTCCTTAGCTGTGAGGTGACCTCCAGTGCCAGCTGCCAGGCCAGCCCACCCAGGACATCCCACTGTGGGAAATATTGAAGGCAAGATGATTTCCAGAAAGCTGTAAAAGCAGGCCTCAGAAACAGAGGGAGCAGAGAAGCTTTAGAATCAGCTGCAGCTGCAAAGTCTGGAGGTAGAAAAAGTTACAATGTTATAGTAAGCAAGGACATAAAACCATAGTTTGAATTTTAGGCTTGGCCAAGATAGACCTTAAGACTGCAGGAAAACATGCTTAGCACGATATTAGAAGGTTTTAAGCTTAATAATGAAGTATTGTGTATTGTTAATAGAGAGCAGACAAGCAAGCATTGTGTGAAGCAGGTGTATGTGTGCTTTTAGTGATTGGCTAGAACAATTATCTGTAAGCTTTAGCAATATGCTGTTGGCTAGAAAGTTTTTTGAAGGCTCTGTAACAAAGAAATCTTTGGCTGTTGCTGGCTGTATGAGAGCTGCTGCCACATTTTTATTGTCTCTACCATGTCATGAGGCTGGTGCTGCAATAAAAGCTCAAGGAATGAACCCCAGCAGTCCCATCCTGTTTGTGAAAGAGGAAGAAAAAAACCACAAACCAACACAAATGGTGGCCCAAATGGGTGAGGATTCATTTTAGAATGTGTGCTTAACACGAGGTGAGTGAGTCCCAGCTCGGGCTGGCAGCATCCCCTTCCCTCCCCTTGGCTGTGAGGTGACCTCCAGTGCCAGCTGCCAGGCCAGCCCAGCACATCCCACCTCTGCAGCTGAGCCTCTCAGAGCAGTGCCAGTGTTGGTGTCCCTGGCTCCCTCTGCAGGAGCAGCCACCTGGACCAGTGTGGATGCTCCTGGCAACAAAGGGCACAGCGGTTTCCTTGGAAGTGTATTTAGCCCCAGGCAAAATTGCACCTTTTCCATGGGGTGTGCAGGGGAAAAGGTGATCATGTGGGGCTTTCTGCAGTGACTCACATTGTTAAGCAAGCCTTGAGGTATTAGGATGGTAAGAGAGCAGTCTCCAAGGCTGCAGATTAATGTCCATGAGAATTGAGCTGGACTTGAAATTTTCTTCCTTCATGTACGTGAAGAATGAATTTGATGAATCCGCCATGTGTGCTGGCTTTGGTGGGTGGAAGTTATTATTAAAGGCAGGCTGCTGTTAATTCCTGGGTGAGAAAAGATCAACATGCCCTCAATTTAGGGAAACAATTATATTTAGTGTAGAAAACAAATAAAAATCACACTGAAAAAGAAGTATTTATAGGGGATTTGCTGTGGGCTGGTATTGCTGAAGATCTTGGAGCAGGGCAAGGTCTTTATACTTACTTTTAAAATTTGATTTGTTCTTGCAAAATGGTGTCTTGTGTCATTTTGCACAAGACAGAAGACATATGTTAAACTTTAGTTAGTGATTCAACACACTTCAGTTCATCTCTAAGGACTTTGCATTTAATGACTTACATGCCTGTTTGAATTCTGTCCTGAGTAATGAATGTATTTTTTTTTTTTCTGGAGATGAAATCCAGGCACCTGAGGGAAAGAGCTTTCAGGCAAGACTTGCAGTTCAGAGTTGGGCATTCCCTGCACAGTAGCTGCCACTTTTGAAACCAATCTAGAAACATCCTCAGCAGGGAGGTGGGACTCCAAAAAGTCCAGGAAAGTGAGGAAAGTTAAGTTACAGCATCTGGAATAGTCTGTGCTCACACCTCTCACACTCTGAGCTGGACAAATGGAGGCTGTGCTTGAAAGCTTCCCCCAAAGGAGGAAAATTACAGCAGTAGCAGGAAGTAACACTGGTTATAATAAAGTAAAGGAGCAGCAAATTATGGCCACAACTTCAAGGCAGAACTCAAACCCGTGATTTGCCAGAAAAAACTTAATTTTTCTTTTTTAAAAAAATCCTTTCATTCTCCTGTTTCCTCCACCAGCCCAGCTTTGGTGATACTTCCACAACACTGGAAATCCTAATAATTTATGAACCTATTTTGATGTTTTCTCCACTGAAATTCAGCACTTGGAAAGATCAGAAAGCTGTCCCAGATCATTGTCTTCTCTTGTGCCATGGAATTTTTGACAGAAAGTCTCCTTTCCACTGTCCCACTTCCATTTATTGCAGCACATTTTCTCATTTTCAGGTCTGATATTTTTCTTGTGAAAAGAGCAAACCTGACTGTACCTAAAGTGACCATTCCAAAGCTGTCACAGTGCCAGAGAATTTATAAACACTCCTTAGTAAAATTGCAAAAGATCTTTTCTCATAGCTCTTAACGAATAACTTTTAGTCTGTTCCACTCATAAAATGTTCTCCTGGTATTCTCTCATGGGTTTTTTGGGTGGGGATGCCACCAACTGTGTATTTTTATCATACTTCTGTATCATAATAAAAGATTCAAGATAAACCAGCTGTGGTATTGCTGAGCAGCAATGCAAGGTGTTGGTGATTACACATCTTTCTAGTTCTTGAGAGATCCAGCTCCTAGGATGAATGAAATAGAATCTTACTAAAATAATACTAAATAATAGCACAAAATTGGAATAAGTGGAAGTGAATTAATAGAATAAACATTAAAACATCCTAAATCTTTAGCCTATAGGTTTGAAAAAATGCTTGAAATTAGAGACACTAAAATAAGACCAAAGAGGCATGGTTGAGAATTTGGTTGTGTAACTCTTTCAATGAAGGATGTTTTTGCACACCTTACCATCCATTCCTGCCATCATTATCTAGAAACAGGAGGCTAAAGCCTTAGTGCAGGTCATGTGTTTTGATTTTCACAAGACAAATTCTGTATTTTCATTTTGGCCAAAAGAAATCTGCAATTTTTTCATATTGTTTCAGTGCTGATAAATACAAGTTAATCTATCAAAGATTATAATTTTATTTGGGCCTGATATATTCTGATGCCAGCAGAATTCCCTCATCAACTGGTGTCACAGTGTGATTCTTGTGTGACTCACAATTGTTTAGCCCATGAGATTTATTTGTCTTTTTTTCTAGTGCTTTTAATTTGATGTCAAAAAACATTGATGTCAAAAACATTATTCTTTTAAAGACTTACAATTCTGATGGCCAAAAGCCAAAAATATTGATTTGCACTTGGCAGGAGGGTGTGTTTGCTTTCAATAGCAGTGCTTCTAAAGAACAACTTCAGTTGCTTTATGCCAGAGTCCCTGTGTCCTCTTTAAAAGCCCTTCATGTTGACTGCATGAAATAGTGTTTATGCCAAACATTCTCCTACATATTTTCAAAGCTTTTACTGGTGTTTGCATTGAAATCTTTCACCTAAAACCAGTTTAGGGTTCCATTTGATGCTTTTTTGCATAGACATCCACTTTCATGGAGTCCTGGAGGTGGAATGGACCTTAAAGCCCATCCAGCTCCACCCCCTGCCATGGGCAGGGACACCTTCCACCATCCCAGGTTGCTCCAAGCCCTGTCCAACCTGGCCTTGGGCACTTCCAGGGATCCAGGGGCAGCCACAGCTGCTCTGGGCATCCTGTGCCAGGGCTGGGTCCAGAGACCATGGGAGGCAGCTCCTATGGGGACAGGTACCTGTGAGCTCCTCAGGCTGTGGAGGGATAATAAAATCTGGCCCATGGCACTGAGTAATCTGGTTATTTTAATCACTACATGTGACTCCCTGAATTATCATCTGTATTCTGGGATAATATGATCTCTTTGGTATTCAGCAATGACTTTTTTAAAATTATCATATATATTATACAGAGCTAATATATTAAGAGATACCTTAAAGGCAATTGTCAAGTGTGTGATTTCATCTCTAAGTTCTAATAATGGTGGTTAATGTCATAAATGCCTTTTAATGAAATTATAGGCTTGTAACCCTGCCCAACTATCCTTTGTGTGTTATATAATTAATAAGACCAAGCTTTGGTGTTGATCTCAATGCAAATTTCCACACTGGTGGTGGATGGTTAGTGCAAATTTCCACACTGCTGGTGGATGGTTAGTTTCCCATCAGAATAAGAATAAGGTTAAGGCCAGGCAGTTGGAGTCTATGTTACCTTATCTTTAAAGGCAGCTGGATGGGCTTGTTAACAGAATATACTTCTAACAAAATATATATGCTCATAAAAAAAGGGCCCTTGATCTAATACCTTATTATAATACTACAGGCAATATTTTAAGGAAGTGAAAAGGTGAGGGAGTTACAGCACTTGGGATAAAGAATTGTTTTCCTTTTAATTCACTGAGGATAGTGAGAATTTGTGACCATTTGAAGATGGACAAGAATCTTTGTCTTGAATTAAAGACACTTGTCTGTAATGTGACAGAGCTGGGATTGTTTCCCAGTGTGGCCTAATTTCTGGGGGGCTTTGGCTAAATTGATTATTTTTTATGGTCATCACATTTCCTGTCTGAAGAACAAGGGCCATAATATTTCTTTTCTTTGTCTCACATTTCCAGATTTTAAGCTTGCTGAAGCAAAAGAGCTATCTATATGTTATTTTTTTGTTTTTTTTCTCTTTGGTAATTGAATTTTATAGAATCATTCATACTGGACTAACTCAAGGTCACCTAATCCTGCCTCCCGTTCAGAGCAAGAGCAATGTTGAATTTCTCCCCTCTAGGCCATTTTCTCATTGTAAATACTCATAATCAACCAGCCATTTTACATGTCACCAGTGAAAGTTAGCTCTCCAAAAGCATGTAAGACTAATTAGCATGATTGAACTGTTCTTATTCCTTCAGGGAATGATGTACTTGGAAGAGAGGAGACTCGTTCACCGGGACTTGGCAGCCCGTAATGTCCTGGTGAAATCCCCAAACCACGTGAAAATCACTGACTTTGGCTTGGCCAGACTTCTGGAAGGGGATGAAAAGGAGTACAATGCTGATGGGGGAAAGGTGAGCACTGAACATGCCTGGAGGTAAATCTGCCATGCTGTGACAAAGCTCCTGGAGTTGCTCCTCAGGGCGGTGTGTCCCTGTGGGACTGTTGTCTGTGTAAGAGAGTCTGTCAAGAACTCTGTTGTGAAGGCACACACAAAAGCTGCTCGTTTTTTGCACAGTGAGCTTCTCCAGGCATTGAAATATAATGGCACGAGCAGTTTTCACACTCAGAATTAGCTTTTTTTCACATGCTCCCATTTGTGTCCTGTTTTGAATACTTTGGTTCAATGAGTGATGGATGCTCTGGGGCATTCCTGCCCAGCCTCTTTCCCTGGCCAGTCCCATATTCCCAGACAAGTAATTTTTGTGAAAACAAAAAGGGAAGGCCACAGAACATGAGAATTTAGCTCTTCTATCACATTGGAAGAGCCTGTGTGTGTTATGTCATGTGTCCACCTCTCCAATATCATGCTGAATGCCAGGACACTAAAAGCCAGCCTGAGGATAATTTTGAAACCAGATCTTTTCCCCATTCACTTTCCAGCAAACCACACTATGGCCATGTAGTGCCTTACCTCATTTGTGCCAGTTTCAGATTAATGCAGGATAAATTTCAGAAGGCAGTAAGTACGTGGTGCTTCTGGCTGCTCCCTAAACATCTTGAAATTCCCCATTTCAATCTGTCACAGAATCCCAAAGGATTTGCTTCACCTGTCATTCATTTTCCTGGATGTTCAGTTTCCTTTCTGTCTCCTTGCTGTCTGTGGGTTTTTGTGCTCACTCATGCCCTTGTCTGGGACAAACAGCTGTTGCCAGTGTGTGCTGTTCTCTGGGATGAGCTGCTGCCTTGTTGGTGTGGCTGCTGCCCTTGGATCACCTGGCCAGGTCAGTCAGGGAGGTGAAGAGCTTGAGAGGAGCCACCAGTGCTTTCCTATTTCCCCATGGAAAGATACCTCCTGGCAGGGAGGGTGGGGATTTGGCAGCTTCCCCTGGTTCCTTCATTTCTGTAATCCTCTTCTTGGTAACCCCTCAGCCTCTTCCCTCCTATCTGACAGTGAATGACAGAAAAAGAGTTGATCCTTGCAAACCAGCTGTTCCCTGGCAGCTGTGTCTTGGACTTACTACCCTGCTGAGAGCTCTGGAGCAGGATTTGTGGCAGATGTATCACTTCCCAGGTCCAGAAAAGCATCCTGTGAAATCAAGAGGATATTGGCAGCATCAAGTTGTATTGAGAGCATGCTAAGGGAGGTTCAGAGTGGACAATCAAGTGGTTGTCAACAGAGGTGGTGCAGTTTCCATCCTTGAAGGTTTTCAAGTCTAGACTGGACAAATCTCTGAGCAACTTGGCCTAATCTCCTAATCTGAAGCTGCTGTGGACCTGAGGTGGGACTAGAGGCCTCCTGGATCACTTCCAACCTGAGTTAATCCCATAATGAACAAGGCAGCTTTGCTCCTTCAGCAGCTGCTCACATCTGGGATACAATGGGAATGAAAGCAATGCACTTCTGCAGAGTTTAGTGGGGGAGGATGAACTGTCTTTGCAAGAGTTAAGGCAGCTGTTATTACAAGGTGCTATTTTTGCCTTAACTCTATAGGTTGTGTTCATTAGTGAACTTCATGGAAGGTAGTTTCATAAGGGTTTGAATGAAGACACATCCTCTGCTTTTACACCCACCATCTGTTCAGATTTTGCCTGCAGTTACTCATCCTTTTGGTTTATTCCAGTACCTCTTCCATAATTCCAAACTGGAGGCAACCCATACAAGTCCCTGCCAGGTAAAAGTCTCCTAAGTGCTTGTCCATGAGAAATTCACAGACTGCAAGGTTGTGATGCCTTGTGAAGGCTGACCTAGAGCAGAGGCTAGGCAGAGTTAAAGAATAAAGTAGGGATTTTTTAAAAGGCCTCAATGGATCCACCTTGGGCAGCACAAGAGCCCAGCCAGGGCTACACCCAAGATGGACCCAAAATGGTCACAAAATGGACAACTGGTCACAGGGTCTCTCACTTTTAGAAGTTCTGGTCCATTTGCATATTGGAGTTAATTGTCCAATTTTACCTTTAGGTTATGCAGTCCCATCCTTCTTGTTTTTCTCTCTTCAGTCCATGTTGTTTATGCTTTTGGGCCTGAGATTTGGATGATTTGTCCTTGGTCCCCAGCTAGAGAAGGAATTGTTTTGTCTCCCTACTCTGTGAGGAGAGCTCACCATCCCCTAATATGAAGCTCAGAACTCCACATTTAAGCAGCACAGAATCTGAAAAATACAAAAGCTAAAACCTGAGGCATCAGCTGTGCCTGCTGGGCCCAGCTCAGGAATGGGAAACACCATGAATCCCATTTTAACAGGAACTCAAGAGGATGGGCTGGAATGCAGGAATGAGGTTTGGTTTGCCTGCACACCCTTCTGTCAGAAGAGATGATTCACTGGCACAGGAATGAACATGGGGCTGCTGGCTTAGTTTGGGGAGCAACTTTTCCCACTGCTGTGCTGATACAGAGAACTGGGATGGCTGTTTCTGACAAATATTAGCAGTTAACAAAAAGGCACTGCAAATTCTCCTCATTGCCTGTTTACCATCATAATGATGATGATGATGGGGATGGTGAAGTGTTATGGTCCCTTCATTGTAACCTCATTAAAGAACAGTTGGGATAGCAGTGTTGCTATCTCAGATTGCAGAGATTCCAAACTGTTAAGCAATAAAAGCTTCTGCATTCCACTTTCTCTGCTGCACTTAGGATTTAGGGGAATTATATGCAATTTTTGTGTTGATCCCTCTTTGCAAAGGTTTGATGAAAACACAGGTTGTTCCATGACTTCTGAATCGGTAAATATCACAAGTTCTGCAGGTAACTGGTTCATCTTTCCCACTTCCAAGTTTTATGAGGCACACCACCATTCTAGAGGGCAGGAACAGCCATTTCCTCTGTTTTTTTTTTTTTCAATCTCACCATTGAAGGAGGCAGGGAGAAAGTTGTTGTCTTCATACAGGATCTGTTTGTATTGTTTTAATAATGTATTTCTAAGGTGACATTTCTCTTATCCTTCCCTAGATGCCAATTAAGTGGATGGCTCTGGAGTGCATACACTACAGGAAATTTACCCATCAGAGTGATGTGTGGAGCTATGGTAAATCTGCACGTGATTAGTTTAAAAAGTTGTGTCTTCTTAAACCAAGTTGTATTAATATGTTAAAGATATCCTCTTTTCTCAAAGGAGTTAATTCCAGCAGCGTTTGCTCTTCAGGTTTTTTGGGGTTTTTTTTCCTTTAAATGTGTAACTCTAAGCAGCAATTGTTACTGTCTCCTGTGTTACTTCCCTGCTCACTGAAATATATTATCATGGTGTTTCCCGCTGGGTGAGTGCCTCCAGGTCTGGTCTGGTAGCAGTTTGGCTGATTATTATGACAGAAGAAGACCTCTTTCAGCTTAGCCATGGATTCATAAAAATACAGCTGCAGGTCACAATTTTCAGCAGTCTTTGAAAAGCTCAACTCTAAAAGCCATGAATGTCAAAAAACATTTTCAGGCTTATGGGACTTTCTCTACCTAGAGTCAGATAAAAGGGAATTTGTCATAATACAGAGCAAATATGGCAAGAGAAAGAAAAGGAAGAGACGAGCTCTCCAAACTAACTAGAACAAGCATCTATTTAATTTCACAGATAACTTGGGAATTGCTGAGCTACACACACAGAGAAAAAGTCATATTTGAGAAATGAGGTGTTTGTTCAGTGTTGCTAATGGTTATTCAGATGAGCTGCTTGCCACATCTGCTGAGGTCTCTGCCTGTTTATCTGGTACAGCTATTACTAATAAAATCATGCATATCTTTGTGAATGGAAACTTGCAGCAGTATCTGGGGCTGTGGAGTCCTCTTTGCATTTCCTGTTGCCATATCATTTTGAACCAAAAGGGTGTACAGCTCTATTCATTACTCACTTTTACCTGTGGGTAGCAGCAAAAGACACAGTTTGCTGTGGCTGGATAGCTGCCCTCTTCTAGTCAGCTGAAAAGAGCCTGGGAGAGTTCAACTGATCTTGTAAAGCTGTTCTTTCTCTTCAAATTCTGTGTACCCTGGATCACTCAGGAAAAAATCTGCCTTCATTTATGAAATTCATTTTAAATGCAGGAAGCCCAGAATGTCTATAATCAGAAAGGAAAGGACCATAAATAATTGACAATAGTTAACAATATTACCAATAGTTACTTAATATTAGCAAGGAGATGAATGAGGGTGAAATAAATGTGGTTTACTCATGTGGTAATTTTGCCCATCACTTTTCACATTAGCATGGCAGTTGTCAAAATATGGTACTGATCTGAGGCGTGCTTAAAATGACCTTTGCAATACAAATAAAAGTTAAACAAAACAGTGTGAGAGCAGCATTTGCAATATTTAAGATTCTGTTCAGGCACAAATTCTTTTACTTATGATATATGATCTTTATTTCCAGCTCTGAAGCCAAAACAAATCCTATGGCTTTTCAAAAAGAGAATCTTGGGTTTGTAGTGCAGCTCTATAACTCAGATCCATAAGGTGATTTAAGGGAAGAAATTATAGCAGTGGCTGTGAATGGCTTCCAAGGCAAAGCCAATGACCTAATGTTACTCAGTGCTGTATCTTTGTGGGAAATTGATGCTCTAATTTAGGGAACATCTGTGCTTTTTCCCCTTAAAATAATAGAGTACATCAGGCACTCATTTCCCTTTTTGATAAAAGAGTGTGATGCATTCTTTTGTTATTGCACCCATTTACTTTACCACCCTTCATTTGTCTCAGACCTTTCTCGTGTGCCTCAGGTCTATCATGCCTTTTCTTACACCAATAAAAATGAGGGAGGTTGCTTTTGAGGATTATCACAAAGTGCTGTTTCACCATTTTCCAGAGTTTCTAAGTGGCAGACTGTCATGGTTCAAGCCCAGATGGCAGCTAAGCCCTGTGTAGCCACTTGCTCAACTCCTCCTGTCCCCCCAGTCCAAACTTCAGTGTTTTTCCAGGCACTGGTGAAGAAGGAGAGATTGCAGTCCAGAACTAGGCCAGGCTAGTGTGGGGGGAATCTCAGCAGTGTGACCCCAAACACTGACACTCTTTCTTCTGCCTAGGAGTGACCATCTGGGAGCTGATGACCTTTGGTGGGAAGCCATACGATGGAATCCCAACTCGAGAGATCCCCGACCTGCTGGAGAAGGGAGAGCGCCTGCCCCAGCCCCCAATCTGCACTATTGATGTTTATATGGTGATGGTGAAGTGTAAGGAATTGTCACTTTGGATACCCCTGTGCTGGCTGCAGGAGGGACAATGGTTTAAAATATTTACATAGGTTGTCTCTTATAGAGCTGGGAAACAGGGCAAGCTGCTGCTGCAAAACAAAAGCTTCCCAAGATACTAAATTTGTTTTAATTCCATTTAAACGCTGTCTGCACATCTTCTGCAGTTTTGCAATTGTTAGCTGTGAAGGGCCCAGTTAGCTCAGCCTCCTATTACTGTCAGATGTTATCTCATATTCTTGCTGTGAAGTCAAAATTGTATGATTGTTATTGTAAACCCTTGTCATTTCCATGACAATTGATTCTGATGTAAAAAAGATAGGATTAAAAATAATTATGGCCCATGGATACCCAGCCAGAGAAGGCTGTGAGGAGAAATCCCGTTTCCAAATATTGAGGAAAGAAATCACGAAGGTTTTATTGTTAGTAGCAAGAATGATGATTGCAATAGTAATAATAAAAAGTGAAATTAATAGAAGAAATGCTACAGAGAGGATTATTTTTTTATCATTCTTTGTCCAGTACAAAAATTTATGAATATTTTACTCTAGCAAAAAAAGGAAAAAAGTCTGCATGTGATTTCTTCCAACTTTTTTATCTCCAAGATACCCCCTCTAATGACAGTATCCTCCAAGGTTATGCTTGTAATTTAAAAAGAATTAGAAATATCTCTCTGATATTTCTGGCTTAATTTAAGTGAGATTAACATACAGACATCTCATCCATCATATATACTCCTTTTCCTTTTGCTTTGTACACAAAAGCCCTGCAAAAAAAAAAGGAAAGGACAACTAGAAGTAAATTAAGTATCTTCTGAAAACAGTTGTACTGTGCATGGAGATGTGGAAATTAAATTGTGCAAGGTCTTTGTTGAGTGCAAAAATGTCCCATGTGGTGAGACACATCCTTAATAAAAGTCAGTCAGTGCTGATATCCAAGTGTGCAAGATGGAGAAAATGGCAAGGTGGTGTTGCTGTCTCTGGGACAGAGAGGAGCACAGCAAATTAAGAAAAATTCCATGGAGTAAGGAACAATCTAGTCTGGCCAAAACCAGGTGTTTCCCCTTTTATGCATCATAGAATTCTAACTTTCCATTCTTCTGGGCTCTTTATTGAAACTTTTCTTTGGGCCAGAGCTGTCAAGCACTTCAAACTTGTGCATTTGAAAAAACAGAATTATTTCCACCCTTGACACTTAACTGTTTTCTTTCTCATCTCTCATCCAGGCTGGATGATTGATGCTGACAGTCGGCCAAAATTCAAGGAGCTGGCTGCTGAATTCTCTAGAATGGCTCGAGACCCTCAGAGATACCTGGTAATTCAGGTAAGCAACCCTGCAGCATCACAGGGATGGGAAAAACAATTCTTTCTGCAACACCCAACTGCTAGAGGCATTGGCTTTGAATATTTTGAAGTGAAAGCTGCTCTTGGACCTAAAGCAAACAGTGACCACAGTGTTATATAAGCATGGAGTAGAATAGACAGTCAGTATCTCAAAAATAGTAATAATAATAATACAGCATTCTGAAATTAATTTCCTAAGCTCATGTTTATGAGCACATACACAGTCTCTACCTTCACAAGCTGCTCAGTGCTTTGCACTCCCTCATGAACAAATTACAAATTTTGTCCATTGGTGGACAGTGGATCTATTTTTAGACCAAGGACTTCCTTGGTTCTAAAATTTATTAGGTTGAGTCTTTTCCCTGCACTGCTGAGATCACAGGCAGAATTCTTTTCACAGCCTAAACATGAAAGTTTCTTAGAAGACAGGGAGTTGTGTCACACTGGCAGCTCTAATGCTAGGGAGGAGCTTCCCTCTCAGTTCTCCTTACGCTCTGAGGGCTCTGGAGGCTTCACATTCCTGTGGCAAGGTTGTGAAGGGTTCATCCTTCATGGGTTCATCCCATGAAACTGCCCTGTGGCAGCTCTGAGTACAGGTAGCTGGAGCTGTGTGTGCCTGAGCACAGGCACATGTCCTTCCCTAATTCTGTGTGTGTGTTTATTGCAGCTCAGACTCCAGCCACAGAAAGTATAAGGTTCTCAGGTGAGGGCCCAGTGTGTAAGCAGTTCAAAGGAGAATGAAAACTTAAAAGTGAGGTGATAGTGTGTCTTGGTTTGAAAAGACAGGTGCTAAGGAAGGCAGGAGGCTCCCCTGAAACAGAAAATGTAAAACCCCTCCCTCCTAATTATTATAAATTTGAAATTAAGGGGCTCTCAGGCAAAAATATGGGAGCAGGAATAACAGTTCTTTATTAAGGAAGAAAATAAAAATAAAATAAAAAATGCAGTGACACAAAACACCACTGCCAGAGTCAGACTAGGAGCTGACACCCTGTGGGTCAGGGTGGTGGCAGCAGTCCCATCCCATGGTGGCTGCAGCCCTCCTGCAGTGCCAGCTGTGGCTCTGTTGGAGCAGGGATCCTGGACAAGGGTGGAGTTTTCCTCTGAAGCTCCAGTGGTGCTGGAGATGGGCCTGGGCTTCCTCTGGGAATGCAGGGCAGAAGAAAGCTGCTCCTCTGGGAATGCAGTGGGCAAAGGCTGCTGTGGTGTTCCAAGTGTCAGATTGGATCCAGGTAGGAATGCTTGGCTCCTCCCCTGGGCAGAGCATCTCCCAGTGGGATGATGGAATTTTATCAGCCATGCAGGGACACTCACTGGCCATGAACAGCAGAGATCTCCTGGAGGGAGGATGGGTTGTGGGAGAGATAAAGAAAACTGCCCAGTGAACAGAAGAGAACTGCCCCACCTCTGACAGATGGGAATGGAATACACAGCCCAGGCACATCTTGAAACCTAAGACATGGTGAAATACCAGAGACCAGAGCATGGGAATAGTTTGATCCAGGGAATGATATTCTCATGCTTTATCTCCTGCTGTATCTGCTCCACATCATGGAGCACAGGGCAGAGGTGCACTGAGCTGATCCTCAGCTTGACACTGACATAAGGATTCCTAGTGGAAGAGCCTCCAGAAGTACAGCCAGAGCCACTTCATGTCTCCCAAATAGCTCCAGTGCCAGTCCCACAGTGTGGTGTTTGATTTCACTGGGCAGAGCTGCCAGATGACTTGTGGTGTGTTCCTGCACTCTGTGAATCATCCTGCTCCCCTTCAGCTTCAGCACAAGGGAAATGGGGTTGGAAAGTGAAATACTAGTCAAGAGGAATTTTGGTGCTGAATGAGGAATTCCCCTTGCAGTATTCCCCACTGTGGTAAATTGTAAGTTCAGCTGATTCTGGAAAAACCAGTCTGATTAAATGACTTGGTTAGTCAGGATGTTATTCCAAAGAATGAGTATAAGATTATCCTCTTTCCTCCATTTCTCCCCCTGCCCTTCCCTCCCCTGTTGCATGCTCTGATGGGTGTTTCACCCTCTCTCCAGTGCTCCTTGCAGGCAATGTGAGCTCCAGAAGGACAAAGCAGGGTCACTGTGTTGCACTGGTGCCTCTGCCATCACCACTCCCATCCCTCCCAGGTGCAATCAACAATGACAAAGCTGCTGTTTGTTATAGTTGTGACACGAAATGACATGTGACAATGTCTTGTGACACAAGACTCTCACAAGATGTTTTACCATCAGAACAAGAGCAGGAAAAGCGAACTTTATTTTTCTGACCTCAACATTTATAGAATTCTAATTTATAGAAGAAGTGACAGTGGATTGGAGAATGACATCATCACCTCTCCAACCACACTGGTCAGACTAACAGTCCATCAAACTTCTTCTCCTACAGAGAAGAATGTAAAACAATCATTATTTACATGAAAGTGTGTGAGAAACTCCATTACAAGAATGTAAACATCAGAAGGCTTAGAAAAACTCAAAAAAAACCAAAACAACATCTATTGAGCTTTTAAGTGGGTCTGTATGTGCCCCACAGCACAGCCATAATTTCCTGCTGGATTCCACATGGGGCATTATAATTCTTGAGGAGTGGGAGGCCACTGTCCAGCCAGCCACTGGAGTTTGGCATTGTTTCTATAGGCTGGTAGGTGTTTGTGGCATGGGCTGCCTTTTGTGCTGTTTTGTGGCACCAACAAAGTGCAGCCAGGATTTCCCTCTCCAGTTCATAGGTGTTATTTCAAGGCACTGTTGTTCCCTGGTTTGATTTTTGTTGTTTTCAGCTCTCTTACATTCTGCAGAACTTTCCGTACAGATAAGAGAGGAATTTACCCTCTAAGTCCCTTAAAGTGCAAATTAAAATAAAGCAAACATCCAGACACAACAGTTTCCTTGTTATTCCCCACCCCTCCTATTTGAGCCTAAATAGCTGATATATTTCACAAAATATGTCAGAACTTGGGTCAGAAACTGATCTTGTATGGGAAAAAGAGAGAAGAAAGAATAAAAGCTCAATCACAAGAATGCCAAAAACATGGTTTTGCTTGATTCATGCAGTTACTCCCTTTTTGTCATCATATTCCCAGTTAAAAAAAGAAAAAAAAAAANAAAAAAAAACCAAAAAAAAAAAAAAAACCAAAAAAAAAACCAAAAAAAAAACCAAAACAAAAAAACCCAAAACAAACCTACAAATTATGTGGATATAGTGCTTTTGAACAAACAAAGCAGCATGTGTGGTCCCTGCAGCCTGGCTGCCAGGGCATTAGGAAGGCTGAAATTCTCTCTTTGGCAAATTAATCCATCTTTTGATGTTTTTCCTCTCTCAATGCAATCTGTTCAGGGAGATGATCGTATGAAGCTCCCAAGCCCAAATGACAGCAAGTTCTTCCAAAATCTTCTTGATGAGGAAGACCTGGAAGATATGATGGATGCTGAAGAGTATCTTGTTCCTCAAGCCTTCAACATTCCTCCTCCCATCTACACCTCCAGGACAAGAATTGATTCCAACAGGGTAAGAGCAAGCTCTGACAGAAAATATTGGTTATTATAAAAGCACAGGTGGAGATTTAAGTACACCAGTCAAACAGAGGCCAGCACTGCCTTGGGAAGTACAAGCTCCCATTCTAAGGAGAGTGGCTATAAAAATGTTGTCACTGGGCTCCCTGTTCATTGTGCCTCAGTGAATTCTAAATTAATAGCCCAGCCTTGAGTGAACAAAGGCTCAGCTTGAGCTGCCTGTCCTGAAAGCACAGCTGAGGCTCCTGAAGTCAAGCAGTGCTGCATCTGCACTGTGAGGTGGCCAGGAAGTGCACAGCCCTGGTGCTGCCATTCCTGTTGTCTTGGCAGGGCTGGCACTGAAGTAACTGAGGGCAGCTGGAATATGCAGATAATGTAGCTTTTGTGAATGGAGGCAGATCCTGTTTGCATGTGATGCTTTCATAGCCCCCCCTTCCCAAATGTGTGTTTGTGCTGAGCACATGGCAGATGCTGGCAGGCTGAGCTGTGCACCCTCCCTGTCAGGGAAGGAAATGCTCTTCATTGTACATGGGGACTTGAGGCAGAGAGTGTTCAGGGCAGTTCAGCTCACAGAACTCCAACCATCTGAGGGGCAGGGATACAATCTAAGCTCTTCTCCCAGACTTCATTTCGTGGCACTGGAGCAGCATGGGTGAACATTGCTGCCTACCTTGGGCATTCCCAGTAGGATGAGTTCCTTTCTGGAGGTGTCTTTCTCTGCCCACTAACTCCTGACAGCTGCAGAGCTGTGGGAGCTCTGGGGTGTTGAATCCTGTCCTACATGTCTGTGCCCTGCTGCAGGTGAGCAGCTAAGTCAGATATCTGGAATCTGTTTTCCCTCCTCTGCCTGTTCTGTGCTTGGCTAGTTCACTTGCCACCCCTTCTCACATAAGTAAGAGGTGGTGAAATGCATTACTAATGTGAGGGCATTCACCCAGGCATCAGGAGTGTTTTAACTAGGGACTTGTTTTCTCTCCAGCCTCCTTTTGGCCCAAAGTCAGTTTAAATACTAAGTAGAGTCCCTTTGAAATGCTGTTGTTTATTCCTCATGGTTCAGACACCTTTTGGACATTTATCCTTAGCTGAGGTGGTTCCAAATTCGTACCCAGGTGTGAACTGAGTACAGCAAGTGAGACAGGGAAGAGGTTGAGTGAAAGAGCCAAGTGTATAACCTGAGCAGTGTCCATGCTCTGGCCATACCCTGCAGGAAGCTCCTTACCCTCTCCTGAGGAAATCTTTGCTTTCTGGAGATGAGGCAGACAAAATCTGATCTTAATAGCCAGTTGGGAAGGAAATTGCTGCTGTTTTAAAGGCACAGAAACTGGAGATGTCTGGATTCGTGTAGCATTTCTCCTGCATCACTGAATGACAGTGAAGTAGGGACGATGCACAGTTTAGCAATAAGTGAGAAACTTTCTTTTTGTGGCTACAAGAGTTCATTGATGGTGATCTGAAATAAGTCAGGTTTACTACTAGCTGTCTCTGGAGAGGTTGTTTCCCTTCCTGCCAACTTCTGGGGAAAGAAGGGAAGGACAGCAGTGACCTTTGGAAGGTACTCAGTGTCACAGGGATGTAAGACACTGGAGCTTAGTTTGCCACAGTGGAGTACTGCCATTTACACCAACACAGGGCTGAGAGGGCAGGGTCTGACAGAGTGGCTTTGTTATATTCATCCCACTCCCATATTTGCTGGAAACACTGGGACACATTTAAAGGAGAAAGGCTTAGTAGAAAAATGTATTTGCTTTTTCAACAGCTCCCTTTGCCTTCTGTCTTTGGTACCAGCCTGGTTGAGGAGCCCACTAGAGCTGGGGGGATTCCAGTAAAAATCCTAGAGTTAATATTCTGAAAGATTTATTTACAAGGTGTTATTTGGGCAACTAACATGGTCCCTGGGATATTCATGGAATGAAAACACAGGCATTTATTTTTAATATTATCATTAGTGGTGGTGGTGTTATTACATGAAAATTTAAATAACTTTCACAAAGCCTTTTCCCAGCTTCAAAGCACACTGTTGCAGCTGCTTGCACACATGTGATCTTGAACTCAGCAGAGCTGCAGAAAGAGACCCCAGGCCTTACTTTTGCCATACAGAGAGACTCCATCACATTCTTGACGTGACGTCTCCTTTTCTCAGCTCACAATTTCCTGTCTTGGTTTGAAACTGTGATCTTGTACCACTAAAGACAGTGGGAGCTTTGCTTTGCAATTCAATTTAATGTCAGTAGCAAGACTGTATCCTCTTTACAGTAACTTGCTGGGAGTTTTTCTCTGGCATTCTACAACAATCTAACATTTAAACAAAGTTGGAATTACCTTTTGCCAAAAGTTTTCAGTTTGTGAGCCAAGTAGTCTGACCCAGATCAGACAGAGAGGTCAGAGAGGCCAAGCTGGAAGCCCTGCAACCCTGGTTTCCTTTGCAGAGGTGTTTTCTGGAGGTAATCCATGTGTGCAGAAAGCCACATGCATTTCTGTTGCCTTTGTAAAGCAGTCAGTTTCTCGGTACATTCGCTGTTCTTTTAGTGAAGATTGATTCAAACATAACACAATCACCCCTTTAAGGTAACAGTGCATCTGCTGTGCATGGCTCAGTACAGATGGATGTCAGCTACAGGAACCACATGGAATTGAAATGCTGTCAGAGCTCTCTATCTGCACTTGTCTGATTCTATCTTGGTGTTTCCTTTGGATAGTCTCTGACTCATGCTTGTTTAGCATAGTGCATATTGATATTGCACAAACTCATTATGGTGCTGTGCAGCCACCGACACCAAATGAAAGGATACAGCTTAGGTACTTTGTGCTCAGTGTGTCTGGCAAATTGCATTTTATGGGGAGATTGTGAGGCAGCTTGGTGAAGGAAAACACACAGACAAGAGCTGCATGATCTCCATGTCATTTTCAGGGAATAAGAAGCATGAAAAATGCTGTATTTCCCACCTTAGCTGTTCCAGTGGCAGGTTTAGTGGCCAAGGAGTCCATCAGGGCACCGTGCTCCTTCTCTGTGCCAGCAGTGATGGTCAAATGTTCCAGCAGCACAGCTCCATGGGGACAGAAGTGGGCAGGAGGAAAGCAAGGAGATCCCAAACCTTCTCACACATAGGCTTTGAAGTTGAGGAATACCATCATTGCTGCTAGTAATGAAGGGATGGGACTGTTTTCAGGCTCAGAACCATTTATTGCTCAGATAAACATCAGTCTCAGAGGCCCTGAGATTTTAGAGGAGCAAGCAGGCAGCCATAGTTCAAAGCAGTCACAAGTTCTTTGTTACTAGACAGTACTGAACTTTCTAATCTAATGAACAGTTGCCACAAGGTGTATTTTGCTTTTCTAACCTATCACCTTTACTTATTCCTACTGCACTGTGGATACTTTTGTCTAATAGGCTTTTGTCACACTTACACACATATGCTTCTATTATAACTTCTAAACTCTTAGAACTTTCTTGTACTTAAAGTACTCTCTAAGAACTGTAAGTACAAGAAAATTCTAAGAGCTCTTGGAACTGTCTTGTACTCTATACAACCACACCCCTACATTCTAAACCATTCACTATCTTATCAATACAGTTTCTTACTTAAGCTATGTTCTTACTTACAACTATAGAAACATAAGTTTATGATTTTTCTACTTAATGTTTGTGTACTTTATTTACATCAATCCAAGCCCCTTCCAAGGCTGCAGATTAAACTCTTTGGTGTCTGTAGAAGTTTCTGTTTTTCTGATTCCCACAAAGAAACGAAGCAAGAACAGGAGTATTTACTTTCTCAGGAAAGCCCTGAAGTTTCCCTCTGGTGGTCTCAGGTCTAAATCCTTGCAGCTTCTTGGTGGGAGAGGCACCACTGGAGGAGGCTTGTGTAAAACACTTCCACCCATGGGAAGAAAAGAGATATTTGGATGTGCATTAACACTGCAGTGCTGCAGCCTGTGGATAGAAGACTGGAGAGGGGTAAGGCTTCTGGGAAGTTGCCAGTTCCCCAGGAACTCTCACATCCTTCTTCCTCCAGGGGCTACAGGGATTATGAAGCTACAAGGCTCAGACACAGCTCCAGCATTTCCATCACATCCACACTAGCTCCCTGCTGGCATGTCCTGTGCTGCTGGGAGCAGAGCCCTGCACAGGCTCTGACCCTGGCCTCTGTTGTGAAGTCCTGTGAGACTGCTGCAGCTTTTAAATAAAAATTAACATCCTAAGCTAAATTGAATTCTTTCATTGGATCTGAAACTCTTCAGCTGCAATTTGGTCTCTGGCTTTTTCCAGTTTTTATTTTCCACTGTCCAGAGATACTCCAGAAAAATAGAGTTTTAGAAGCTCTGTGCTTCTGAGAGATAAGCTGAATCCTCAGCAGTGTTTCCATGAGCACAGGACCCCAGCTAGTGCTCGAGTGTCCTGCATTCACATCCATTAGATGATTCATTCAGGTATTTGTAACGAGTTCTGTCCTGTGTGTGCAGAGATAATGCTCATACAGCAGGCACTCTGTGTGCCCACGATGCTTTTTGCTCTAAATCCCTGGCTAATTCCTGATGAAAACTGTCTATACTGTTTATTGATGCTGTCCCTGTAATTTTATTCCATGCACTGTACATCATGGAAGCACCTGCCAGCCCTGCAATTAAATACCAAGCAATTTTTTTTCAGAGATGTCTAATCCATATGTCCATGGAGACTATCCTGCTTGGCTAAAGCAGACTGTGGGACATTGGGAGCCAGTTTTCACTTCTCTGAGCTGGATCTGGTGTGCCACTGCAGCAGTCCTGGCATGGCCTTAGGTCTGGCAGTGCAGCATCCTTGCCCCTTGGCAAAGCCAGGAGGGAGTCATGGTTTGACCATGATTCCTCTTGTGTCCAGGCCTTTAGCAGCACCTGCTCCCCATTTCTTTTCCTGTAAGACAAGGAAATTAGGTATCCCTGCCCAAGTAATTTCCTCCAGGTGTGTCCTGGCCACATGGGACTGATGGCAGTAAAACTGCTTCATCTTGAACTTAATCCAAAATGTATGCTTCACTTGAAGTTAATCCAAAATGTATGGCTCCAGGCTGTGTGGGGCCATTAAAAGCCTTTTGTCCAACCTTCTGGCATAGCATAGACAAGAGTCTCTTGTCTCTTAATTTCTGCATCAAGTGCAGAAATCCTATTTGAGGTGGAGTTTGTCTTTTAGAAAGATTGTCTTGATTGTATCAGGTAGGATGGAAAATACATCACAATTTCACTGGGCAATTAATGCTGACTCTTTAGCAGGGTTTGGATCCTGTTCCTGCCTGCCATGCACAGTTTTTTGTGCTAGATCTAAGGAGCTGCCAGCTATCAGAAATCTCTGGTTCTCATGGTGTGATTCTTGGGGTGTCTTGTGCAGGGCCAGGAGCTGCACTCCATGATCCTTCCAGTTCAGGATATTCTGTGATTCTCTGATTCTTATGCTTAATAGGTTAATCAGGCTATTACCATTTGTATGTGTTTGCTGTTCAATGATGACAACACAGATGTCCTTTTTTTGGTTTGTATGTGGTGTTTGCCACCTTTCTGCTTCTGCAGTATCTTCCCAAAAAATAATATGACCAAATCCTCCCCTAAATTTGATACCTCTTAGGGCAGTCTGTCAGGTTGTGGTCTTCTTTAGTTATTTCTATCCCTTTTCATTATTGCTGCTCCTTAAAAGGTGATAAAAAACTTTCTGAAAGTCCTAGTAGTCATTTTTTTTGCCTCTGTCACTTCCTTATGCAAGTGTGGGTATAAAATCTCCAATGCCAGAACAGATGGTCTTGTAAATGAACTAGACATTGATTCAAAGCATTTCACAGTGTTTCAGATGCTTACACTGAGTAACTCTATATTTGCTCTCTTGCTTCTTTAAAACTGCATGATTACCTGGAGAAGTTTTATGAAGCCCTTCTGTATGTCTTTTGCTAAACACTACATTTTGTGTATTTCCCTAGGAGAGTCTGAGCAACTGCCTGCACTTACTGCCTTCAGACCTTTAGGGTAGTTCTGAAAGTCCACCAAGCCCCCTTCCAAGAGCTCCAATTCCCATTTTCTGCTTTCCTAAGTTTTAATGACTTTCTGGTGGTAGGAGGCTCCTGTCTGTTCTGCTCTGCCTTTTGCATTAAGCACTTCCCAAGAGCTGTTAGTGTTTAGTTGGTGTCTGGCACACCATCACAGGTATTTTTCCTATTTACTTTTTTCTTCTGGAAAATTCTTCTGGGTCTGCATCTAGTCTTTGCTGAAAGTGTGGATAGCACCAGGCCAACCCTGCCCATGAAAAGCAGGAGGTGAACCCAGACTAACACCAGTCAGCCTCATTTCATTGCTCAGGGTGAAGAGGTACTGAGAATAAGCATGCAAAAATACACTATAAATTATATTACATGAAAAAATATTTTGGTCCTAATGTTTTACATAAAAAAGGAAAGCTTCTTACAAAATATGTGTACCTAGAACAGGTATTTAAATACCTTTTATTTAAATATGTATTTAAATAACTTTTTAAAATGTGCTAGTCTTGCTAGAGGAGAAAGGAAGAAAATTCCTATGGAGGACTCAAATGGAATAGATGATTCCTGGGTCTTCACAGAGAATTCTTTGAAAGTGCTTTATTGCAATTAGTTTCTTGCTTTGCAGCCAGGCTGGCTGAAATCAGTGATACCTCTCAAGGAGTAAACCCTTCTCAGCCTGAACTGATTATCAGGACCAACTGGCCAAATTAACTCATGATTTTGCAGGGAAGTGCCTTAAAACAAGACTTTTTTAATGCATTAGCTATTTTCTGTCACATTCAGGCTTCTGTATTCAGGCACATAGCTTTAGAGTCAGAGAAGAGTATAAAGAGTTAAAAGGTATAGAGAGTTAGAGACTTTCCTAAAGAATTGGATGGTACTTTGGCTTCTCCAAATTGTAAGATGGATTAATAACAAAGCCACCACCTCACAGTACCTTCTGCAAGCTCAGTGGAACTGGTGGGAGAGGCTGGAGCTGTGCATTGCTTCCCTCCTTGATGTGTGGCATGTAAATTCATTGAGCTTTAATATAAACTGGTTTAAAATCAGGCAGCATCTGCTTGATCCATGAATAGCTGCTGGCTGTGTTAACAGTAAAGAGAGCTCACAGCTGATCCATTTTCTTTTCTATCCTGAAAAGAAAAAGTCAATAGATACAAAAAGAGTAAGTAATAAATATTTTTACACTGCACTGATGAGGCATTCTTGGAAAACAGCAAGCTAAACAACTCTACATAATTCAGTAGATGGAAAAGTGGACTGAGAGTCAGGAAATAATTATGACAGCCGGGAGAAAATTTTTTCTTTTGTGGCGAGATGTGAAGCAGAAATTGTTGGTGGAAAATATCCATTTGTGAGGAACACTATTTGTGGTTTTCTTAAAATAGTAAAAGCACCTGAAAAATACAAGGGGGCATGATTTGCAAGTGCACCAAGCAGAGCTGCAGGGAGTTGCAGCTTAACAACTGCTTAAGTTGCAGTTTAACAACTTAACTTTTTATTTTTATTTTTAGGTGAAGAGTGCTCAGTGTCCCAGGGCAGTGGGAATCCTGGGATAATGCTTTGGGAGGACTCCCAGGGGGCAGGAGGGCTAGAGAGCATCCTGTAAAATAAATACTAAATGCTGTACTTTCTAAACATAGATGCAATGGAGCTGAATGCCAGCACAGCCTAAAAAACGCCCTTTGTGAGCCAGAGTAAAGTCTGTCTTTCTTGTTGAATGCTGCGGGAGGGGAGGGGAAAATAATTTTCAAAGCTATAAAAAGACTCTCCAAAAGATGCAGTTGGGAGAAGTGGGAGGAGGCACAGATGAAGTGTAGATTTAGAATGTTGAAAAATGATTATTTTATCCAAATCAGCTGGATGGTTAGTTCTTTTAGACTATTATTGCCACCAGAACCTCAGCCCTGCTCTAAATCAACTCAGCATTTCATCAAGAAGCCTATTCTTTGCTTTAAGAGACCAAGAGTGCACAATTATGGGTTTCTTTTCCCCCTTGCATAATAAAATTGGGAGATTATCATCAAGTTTCTATTCAGATTTTAGGAAGGCTTTTTTATTTTATTTTTAAAACTCATCTTTGTCTGTAAAAGCTCCCTGTTCAGGCCAGCATGTGGCAATGATTGCTGCTGTAAAGGCTTCGATGGAGATGTGCTCTATTTCATTCTCAATGAGGGTTGATGGCATTTTGAGAGGCTCAGAATATCCTTTGATTACTGTATAAAAAAGGCTGGGGAAGATGGCAGTGCAGCATGCACATAGGAGGGGGCTGCTGCTGCTCCCAGGATCGCTCATCAACTTTCTTTTGTGCCTTTCTTTTTTCTTTTTATTTTTATTTTTTGTCTTCCATGTCACAATCAAAAATCACGGGTGTGTTGTGGTTTTGGTCTTACTCTCCATCCTTTCCCTGTTTTGGGATTTGAAGCTTGAGGTTTGTACAGAAAGGAGATGCTGCTGGTCTTGTGTTTTGGACAGCACAGGAGCAGGAGCAGTGCTGACCCCTCTGTCCCACAGGGAATTGTTGGAACAGGTGGGAAATGGTCCCTCATCCCTTTCAAATCATGGGGAATTGGCTCAGTGTTAAAAGGTGCCATTTACTGTAAAGTGTCTTGGAGAGTGTATTAAAAAAGAGAGTGACAGAAAGCTAGTCATGGGTGACAGGAAGGATGGGGGAGTCAGGGAGATTGAAAGGAGAAGATAGGCAATGCCAGCTGTCTCTGTTCCTGCTCTGCTCTCTGTTTGACACTCAGATGCATTAGCACAAAGTAAAAGGCAAAGGGAATCCTTGCACCTCATTCCTGTGTCATGCTTAGATCAAAGTGCAAATTGTGCCAGCTGAAATCCATTTGCCAGCCCCTCTGAAGGCAGGCTGGAGGAGGGATGCAGGTTTCTGAGCTCCAGAGAGCAGCTGGGTTTCCAAGCCTTTGGTGCCATACAGCAGAATGCTTTTATTTCCAGCCTGGGTATCAGGCTCAAAGAGATGAGGCTGCAGAGCAGCATTTCACCTACCTTTTCCTGTCATTGTAGCTGGATACTGGGTTTTGTGCCCAAATTGGGCATCTCTTAAGAGCTTATTTGCATTGGTGGTGTTGTCATCTCTGGCTTCTCTACTTGGTGAAGTGTTAGACTGAAAATATATGGTTTATATCTGGTATTTTCCAGTAACAGCACAGGAAAAACTCTGTCCTGTGTATGGGTATGTTGTTTCCCATGTGACTATGCCAATCTTTGTTTGTGATGTATGCCATATACTGAATTACTCCTAGAAGGCAGTTTGGGTATCCCAGTCCATATGGACTGCTCTAAAAGAGTTAACAAGTATGAAAACAGACAGGTGTTATGAGAGAAAATGATTCAAGAGTGGTGATGACTTGTCTGAAGCTAAGAAGTTGGTCAGTACTGAGCTGAACCCAGGGGGCCAGTGAAACACCCCAGCTGACTTTGGAAAGGTTCAGGGATGTCTTAAATCCACCTTAAATTCTGCCAGGATATGGGCTGGCATATCTCAGCCTATGGGAACTGAGTTAGAGCCCAGGCTGCCTGCAAATCCTACCTGTCCTCTGGCAAACAGCAACCAGAAAAAACTTAGATGTAGAAAAAGACTTAATCTTTGTTTCTTCTATTTATTTCTTTCCCTCTCTGATCTAAGCTGGATGTTTTGTGTCTCGATGGTGGAAGCAGCAGTTGTTAGAGACTGGAGCAAAACTGATGCTTACGTTGTTTCTGTACCTGTGATCAACATTTAAGTTAAAACATGTGACACATTCTGAGAGAAGGTACTGCTGGAAAAGGGGCTGGGACATCATCATTTCCCATACAGATTTCCCAATCCCCAGTTTTATGGCCAGGGAATGCCAGACTTGTGTCAGGTGCTGTGAGCTGTAGGGATGGATATGCTTGAACCTTAACAGCCCAGGGAGGTGTCAAATCCTTTCTATTTATATGTGGCCTTTCTCTGAGCAGGGGCTGGGACCAGAAACCCTCAGAGGTCTGCAAAGCCCTCCAGCAATTACTATACAAACAGCATTCCATTTCTGTTGAACATTACACAGTGATCTCATGGTGTGAGAGAGTGTTTTTCCCTTTGATTTTCATCTCAGAAATATTTGCTGTCTGGAGCAGGGCAGAGAAATCTGCAAATTCTGTGGAAGCAGGACTGCAGCCAGGCAGAGGTGGCTGTTCTCCTGGAATGGTCTTTCCTATTTGAATTTCAGTTTGGATCAGTTGTAAAATCCCAGGCTGCTCCCTTGGAATTTGCTCAGGGGCTGCAATTGTGTGCTCTGCCTGCAGCCCCACCAGACCATCCCAAATATTATTCAGATCCACTCCCATAAATCAGAAATCGTGGTGCTTGGAGCAAGGTCTCGTATCTTAGGATGCCTTGGTTTGGTGACTGGAGCCTGGATATTCCCTTGGTTTGAAATTAGGTCAGGAGTTTCTAGGGGAAGGAGGAGAGTGAGCTGTTTCTGGGGGCACACAGCTCAGGACCGATGAAGGTACAAAGAAGTGTTGCCAGTTTTTGCTCAAGGCAGGTAATTATTGAGTTGCCTGAGCCCTGGAGCACAGGATGCCTCTGAACAGGATTTGGGAGCAGCATCTCAGTGGCAAGGCTGGAGTGTTGTGCTCCTGTTTGGTGCTTTTTGTGTGTGAGAGCAGAAGGAGAGGAAGAGGGAGCTGAGTTTTCTGCACTCTGAGCAGTGTCAGAGTGGGTTCAGATGTGTGTGGACATTGATGCTGGCAAAGCCTTGCCTTCAGCAGAGAAAAATCTTCTAGTGCTGGGAGTTTAGCAGGCTGCTGAAGAGCAAGGAACAGCAGTGATTGTGCAACCCTTCAACATTTCTGTGGCTGGCCAGGAAAATCAGCTCTGCAGCAGCAAGGGGGCTGGACCCAGCAAGGCTTTGATTTCATTGCAGTTTAAGATGCAGCCAGAAAATATTATGTCCCTGCTATAAAGGAGGAGATATTTACCTTGAGGAGATTTAGAAGCAAGGAATTGGAAAATGAAATTAATGAATAGAAAGCAATAACACGAGCCAATATTCACAGAAATGTTATTTACCACTCTTGGATCAGGGCTCATTTTACACAAATATTGGCTGTTATAACAGCTGATATGTCATGATGGTATTTCATACCAGAGGGCCTTGGAAAAAGGCTTTAGGAGACATTTTCTTGGATTTTATTCTTTCTTCTCATTGTCATGTTTTTGCCTAAAATTCAATCATGTGGTGTACAGAATGAAACCTTGGGCATTTCTGAGGAGGGCTGCTCGTGGGCAGTTAAAAAAGTGAGGCTCCTTCTGGAGTGTGATGAGTTCCCTGTCAATGGATGTGTGCACTCCCCAGCTAATGGGTATAACTCACATTACAGCATCAAAAGGGAGCTAGGATTGATTTTTTCTTTTTTTCTTTTTTCTTTTTTTTTATACAAGCTGAGACTTCTTAAATAGGCTTATGTAGTGAGGTCTTCAAGCAACCAGCCACTAAGGTCTCTGTCTATCTCAAAAAGACAGAGATGATAATTCTGGTGAGACTTTTAGAATCAGAAATCCAAAATTCTAGAGCTTTTCAGTAAAGGAGCACCCATTGATTTTTTCAAGATGGTATTTAAAATGCAAAAAAACCACCACCCCTGGCAAAAATCAACAAAGTAAATCGCATTTCACATACAAAACAAGCTATTTATATTTTACCTGGTAAAATCCAAACATATTTTCTTCTCATATGTCCTGACCAATAAGAGTTGTCTGAGGGTAATCTTGGAAGCCTACAAAATTACAACTTCTCATTGCAATTACCAGTCAATTTGAGCACACTTAAGCATTTATATTAATTTTTTTTATATTAAATTTTCAAGCCAACTAAATGGCACCACAGTTGTTTTCTTTGCCTCCTGTTCTAATGGAGCAGTGGCCACAAGGTATCAGCTGATGGGGAAAAACAGTGAAGAAGTAAAAAAATGTGCAGACAGCAGTGGTGGGGAAGAGGCATGTGTAAGGTTCTGTGGTAAGGGGTGTTGCAAGACAGATATGTTTAGTACAGCACTAAGGGAGAGGCATGAAAAAACACAATTATAGTGATCTTAGTTGGCAGGCCATTGACTGGAAAGGCAAAAATAGCAATAAACACATTAATGGCAGTCCATTGTCTGATGATATCTTGGGACAGGGCTGTGCTAAGAGGCCCTGTTACTGTGGTGTTATAGTTGCAGAGTATGTATTTAAATGTTAGAGTCACAGCCAAGAAGAGCTAAAGATAGGACAGTGGGTTTAGCCTTTTGTGCTGAGGGTGGAGCAGAGCCCACAGACACACAATGCCATCCTGGAACAGTATTTTTTTTAAGCTGCTAATTTTCTAAACTTTTCCTGGCAGAGGGGTATAGCCCTGTGTGCAGAAGTGAAGCCTATTGGCAAAAGACTTCTTGCTTTTCTAAGACACACAGCTTGTTGTTGGGGGCGAGACATTTGCCCTGGCTGAATTTGAATTTTGGGTCCAGTTAGGAAATCTGACTGATGTGCATATTTCTCCCAATTAGCTCATACAGCTCATGTGACTTGTTTCATTCATGTGGCCTCTTGTTATGTATCCATCATCCATTTTTCTTTCCTATTAGAGTGAAATTGGACACAGCCCTCCTCCTGCCTACACCCCTATGTCAGGAGTAAGTATTTCACATTCAGCCTTCATCCTTCAGGCTTTCCTTCTTTCTTCACTATTTTTTTTCCTTTTTCAAACTCTTTTTTCCTGCATAAATGACCCAAAAGCCAACAGGTAATGAAGTGTATGTATAAGAAATCAAATAGTTAAGATCTCCAGACTCAGCCTGGATTCGTGTGCAAACTCTAAGGACCCACACCCAAAACTCTGGCAACTTTTCTGAAAAAGCACTTAGGTGAAAGGCTTGGATGGATCTGTACATCTTTCCTTCCCATCTGTAGGCCATGATGATGAAAGTTCCTTGCATGTCTGTGCTGACAAGCGAAATGGTAGGTTGAGTTTAACCATGGAGTTGAGGTGCCAGCACAAGCACAGCTCACCAGCCTGAAATGCACTTCCTGATGGAATTACACATGGTGTGGGTGACCCCATGATTCCCTCCACAGGACACACTAAAAGTATCACCCCAGAATAAAGAGATGATGGTGGTTTCTATCCCCAGTCAGGAGGAGATTTCCCAAACATGATGTTTAAAGGACTTTGATCAGAAATCAGGGGAGGTTGCCAGAAGAGGACACACCCCCTTCACCTCTTCCACTGTGTGTGTCCAGCCTCCTCGTGCCTGGTAGGAGACAAGTTTTCCTGCCCATTTCTTTCCCACTGAGCACCGCTGGGCAGATGGGTGCTTTGTGGGTCCACACCCAAACCTGGAGGCTCAGGATGGGCAGGGCAGGCACAGGAGGCACAGCCATGACTCGCTGTTGAAGCTCCTCCCTCGGGAGCCTCCTTTGCCATGCTGTGTGCTCTTTGTTCCAACAGAACCAGTTTGTGTACCGGGACGGCGGCTACACTGCCGAGGTGCCAATGCCATACAGGGCTCCGGGCTGCATCATTCCAGAAGCCCCAGCTGCTCAAGGGGCCACAGCAGAGATCTTTGAAGACTCTTGCTGCAATGGCACGATGCAGAAACAGGTGGCAACCCTGGCAAAAGAGGACAGCAGCACCCAGAGGTACAGCGCTGACCCCACCGTCTTCATTCCCGAGCGGGTTGTGCGGGGAGAGCTGGATGAGGACGGGTACATGACACCGATGAGAGACAAACCTAAAACAGGTAAAGTACTGCCTTTCCAGAGGGGCTCCTGGTCTAGCCTGGCTGCATTTCTTCTCTTTTTACATCAGCAGCTTTTCATCAAAAATGGCTTTATTTAGTTACCCATCAGGTTGAAGCATTCTGACTAGGATAATGCTCCTTTACACGGGGATTTGGTTTTCTCTCCTTAATTTTCTACTTTGAAATGCTCAAATGTGCCAGTATGTCAAAGCTGGTAAGTCCCCCTTTTACTTTTTTTTTTGGAGAAATAACAAGAGGAATGAAAAAAAAAGCCAAGCTCCCTTCTTACCTAAACACAAATCTTCAGTTATTTCCAAGGAAAGGATCTATCTTCAGCCAGCCATAGTCCCAACTTTGCTTTGTTTATTGATCTTCTTATTCTTGGCATTGTGCTTGGTAAATGTCATGTTGAACCTATCACAGAACTGATACACACAGCTGGCATTTTATACCCAAGAGAAGTCTAGGATTGAAAGAACAAGATGTGCTTTAAAGAGAGCATCACTGCAAGGAGAAGACTGCCTAAATCTGTGCCTGCTCAGCATGCTGCACTTCCCAGTTTTCCCTCATTCACTTCTTCCTCTTTAAATAGTGACAGCAGTCATTTAGATGTAAGGGGGTGTGTTTGCTTCCAAAGCTTTGCATTAGCTTTAAAGAAATTAATAAATGCAAATACAAATGACAAGTCACTAGTGTGTTTGCTAAGAATTTGGAAGCCACTTGTCCTTTGTGTTACATGATGGAGCAATGGAGGGAGCCCTGGGGCTTGACCCATGGCAGCAGCAGCTGTGGGAGTCTCCCTTGCAGTGATTTACTTTCAGTGAGAGCCCACATTTATGTACCCATACAGGTGAACCCTGGGGATCCTCAGAGTTCTGCAGGAGCCACCTGAGCCCTCGGGGATGTGGCAGAAGCAGCTCCTTCCTGACCCCCTGGGCACAGACACAGGATTGTCATGGTGTGGCCACACACTGTGTGTCCCATGCCAGCTGCAGGGTTCAAATCAAAGCACTGCTTGGCTGTCATCACTAAAAAAACAAATGTTCCCACTATTCAGCTCATATTCAGTGACAGCTGAGGGTTCAAAGGTGTTCACTGGTCTTGAGCTTTTGCCTTTATTAGTTTTGGCCCCATTCTGGATGAAACCAGATGACCCCTTGCACCAGGACTCTCTGTGGAGGTGTGTGCAGAGCCCTTGAGAGCACCGTGCTGCTGGAAATGGGGTGTTAATCCACAGCAAGTGATTTGAGGCAACTGTAACCTGCTCCAAGTCCCATTTTGCAGCTGATCTAAGGCTCTCTTGTTCCCTTTCCAGGGCTCATTTGTATAACCTTTTTTTTATAATGCTTCAAGGCCCTTTGTCCTTCAGGGATGGAAGGTTTTTAATCAGGCAAATTGTTCTGTTAGAAATGAAGCTGTCTTAAAAGTTAGCCCTTGGGGATAGGCTTTGTGCAGAGAGCCTTAGCTAAGATTCCTTCAGAGTTTTCAGGATGGAAGGACTGCAGAGCAGAGGCTTTGCTACTAGGTCCAAGGTTGCAGAGGCAGAAGTTGTTCAGTGTGTTTGGGTCCGTAGATCATACAGTGAGAGGAAGTCCAGGGGAGCACATGGGCTGTGGCTCAGTGGGAGCTGTAGCTTAGTTGGCCAGTGTGTTTGATAAATCAGTCTTCCAAGGTCTGTTTTAACCCACATTGTCTGTTTAGCTTGTAAATACTTCATTTTTCACAAGTGTGTGCTCAACATAGCTGGCTCCTGATACCATCTGAGTTCTCGGAGTGGCTGAGGGGGAGAGTGCTCTAGTCCAAGTGCTGCTGCACAGATGGATTACTACCACTCCAGGCTGACTTATTTCTTATCTTTCCTTAGATTACCTAAACCCAGTGGAAGAGAACCCATTTGTTTCCCGACGAAAGAATGGAGATCTCCAAGCTGTGGACAACCCGGAGTACCACAACGCTCCCAACGGGCAGCCCAAAGCAGAGGACGAGTACGTGAACGAGCCGTTGTACCTCAACACCTTCGCCAACACCCTGGAAAACGCCGAGTACCTGAAGAACAATTTGCCAGAGAAAGCCAAGAAGGCCTTTGACAACCCAGACTACTGGAACCACAGCCTGCCCCCACGGAGCACCCTCCAGCACCCGGACTACCTGCAAGAGTACAGCACAAAATACTTTTACAAACAGAACGGACGGATCCGGCCCATAGTGGCAGAGAATCCTGAATACCTCTCTGAGTTCTCCCTGAAGCCTGGCACTGTGCTGCCCCCGCCGCCCTACAGACACCGGAATACCGTGGTGTAGTGGCTGTGCTCTCGCTGAAGTGGAAAGGCAACCCCTTCTAGCTGCCTCACTCGTACTCTCTCGCTCCCCCTTTCTCCCTGCCCTTGCCCATCCTTCCTCCCTCCCTCCCTCTCTTTCTCCCATGAGCTTCCTCTTCTTGCCAGTTCACTCATTTTTGATATTTCTAAGTGAAAGGATGTCTTGGAGTTGGTTGCAGATTGGGTTGGGAGCCTGGAAGGAAGGAAGGAAAGAGACTGAAAGAAGGAGTGTACAGCCCGGCCTTTCCACCCTCGGCAGGCGCGGGGGTTGGATGCCCCGAGAAGCCAGGCGGTTCGAGGAAAGGCCGGTGGCAGTGCTGCTGTCGAGCTCGTTCTCCGTGATTCGACCGTAGGGAAAGCCACAGAAAGGCTGATTCTTTCAGCAGGAACTGATGAGAGTCTGGACAGCATTCCTGGAAATCTCCATGCAATTTCCATCAGGGTGAAAAATGGACAATTTTTATATCCTGTGTGAGAGTGTAGTAATTGAGATTGAGGATCCAATTTCTTTCTCTAACACTTTCTATCCCAGCAACTGAAAATGGCTAACATAGTTTTTCAAAAACATTCAGATCTTCATTGTGGCTTTCCAAGAAATGATGATGTGACTCCAACATACAGCTAAGCCCCTCTTCTGAGCCACACCGTGATTTTGTGCCAATTCCCAGCCACAGAGACTCCTGCTCAGAACTGGTACCTGACATGGCCATTTTTGTATGTGTGCCAACACAACAATCACTTTAAACACAAAATATCTTTCAGAAGAGAGTAACAAAACCACACCTCCAATATGTTCATTTGAAGCTAAAAGCCAGGCCAAGAAATGAAGATTTGTATGCCAAAAGCTTTGCTTTCCTGTTTTATACCTGCTGACTAGAAACACTTCAAAAGATTGTCACTAATTCTTCCCTCTTTTTCTTCTTCATGGTCATGAAGGGAGCTGGGGATGCTGTCAGGCAACAATGAGGACAAGACAGAGAAATGAAGAGTTTGATGTTCTGTGGGGTGGGGTGGGAAGGGTCCTTTAAACTGGAAGATAGACACTGGACTGGAGAAAACGCACATAGCGGTTCACTGGAAAGTTAGTTTGCACTTAACCTCTGATTTTATTTGAACTGTTTTCTGGATTTTGAATGAAGCAATATGGAAGTGACCAGCAAAATACAAAATAATAATTTTAAATTAAAAAAGAAATATAAATTATTTGTAAAGGATGACTGTGGAAATGCCAAAATGAAGCAAATCAAGTCTTTGGAACGATGTCTGCCACTTCTGAGAGGCCGATGCAGTGACTGCTTCAGAGAATACAGTGACAGAGCAGCCAGCTCTTCTGCTGCTCTGTGAAGGACAGCAGAGCAGGCCCTGGAAAGGATCAGGGGAGGCACATGTCCTGCTCTGCCTTGCAGCACAGTACAGAATACCATTTTTCTAAAAGGAGGATTACTCTGGCACAGAAGACAGTGCATATGAGGTTTGAGAAGTCAAAATGTGCATGATTTGCAGAGCTTTCTGTCAAAAATGTAAATAAGTATGAGTCAGTCTCCTTGCACTTAGTTCTGCTTTTATCAACCTCAGTTTTTAGGTAGACACCCCCTGACCTGCTCCTCTTTGGAAATCCCTTTCAAACCCGAGTTCTGGACGTTTTTAGTGATCTGGGGCAGATGGAGCTGGGAAAGGAGGCGCAAGGGCCGGAGACACCAAGGCTTGCTTCTGGCACACCAGCACTGTGTGTGCAAGAGCATTTGTGAGCCTACTTCCCACCAGACACCTTAAGGAACTGTGAGGTACTTTTGGAGATCTGCCTGTCTCTATCCATCAGGGCTTTTAAAGGGAAGAAACAATACCTGGTGGATGGCAATCTTGGGTGATGCAACAGTATTTCAGTTTATGCCCTTCAGCTCTCTTAGGGCTGAGATCTTTGGGGTGACCTAACCTGGCAACAAAACCAGCAACCACCAGTGGTCTGGAAATGGCATCACCCTCCTCTAAATTCCTGCCATTCCAACAGCTTGCCACCTTTAATCTTAGGGAAGCAGAGGAAAGGAGTAAGAAACAAACAATAGCTACCTGAAGCTTAGTAGGTCAGCTTGACAAAGGTGTGAAAAGATGTTAAACCTGGCTTGGTTGTTACCCTTGTAGATGGAAGACAAACTGTGATCACAAGGCTGGTTCAGCCAGTGAGCTGTTGGTGCACCAGGTGTGTCCAGGTGTGCATCAAGTACATAGCTGAAGGTTCTGAAAGCAGCAACAACAGGTACAGATCTTTGAGCTGGTAAAAGGAGATCTTGGGGCAAGTGGTACCAAGGTTGTTTGTGGTGATACAACCACATGGCCACTCTCATGGGATTGATGGATACAGTCTGCACTGAGGAGCCTCTTGTGGTGCCTCTGGTAGCTCCTCACCATCTTAGGGGACAGGGGCACGCACTGGGCAGGGGCTGGGGCACAGAGGGTGGTGGCACCAGGCCCTGGGTGGCTGCTCCAGGGAAGGTCTGCCCACAGCAGTGCTCACAGCGTGTCACCTGATGCACAGGCCAGGGTCTGCCAGGCTGGGACAATGCTGCCAAGCTGCCTGGGGACAGAGACCAGCACAGGAACGTGGGTGTTTCAGCACAGCAGCTGCCTGCAGGACCATAGGTAGGTGGAGAAAGGTTGATTTGTCCCTGAACAATCAGGTCTTTTAACAGAGTAACTCCTAATGGAGAAAAAATATAAAATACAATGCTGGCAAAGCTCTCATGTTTGAATTCAGAGATGAACTCAGAGGCTGCTGGGGCAGAGGCAGGCACACCTCCAGAGCCAGGCACTGGGATGGAGCTGCTCACACAAGGTGAGGCCTGTTTGTTCCTCTGGTAATGAAGTAGTGCTCGTGTTAGAAACAAGCCCATGGAGCAATCCAAATGTAAATACTGGTGGGGTTTAACAATTTAACGTTTTATTTCTTACAAGGCTTGAATTATTTATTAATTTTATTTGTTGACTGTGGGTGTGCTATAATATATTAAGTAGCATGGAAATGCAGAGGTTCCTGCAGGTGGGGCAGCAGGAGAGCTGGAACAGGGGCTTGGGCTCTGCCTGGCAGCCAGGATGAGCCATGCAGAGCTATGCTATTAGGGTCTGGGATAGCTGAGGACAGGCAGAGGCTTAATGAACACAGTGATTCGGGATGAGGGAGAGCTCCACACACTGCAGCTTCTCAATTTATTTTTTTAAATTATTTTCTGAGCTTCTGGTTTGAGTTGCAGTTGCCAAAACTGGCCCTTGGGTTCTGTGCCAGTCACTGCCCGTTGCCTGACAGATGGGCCTGTGTGGTACTGAGGCTGCTGGTGAACCAACCCAGAGAGCAGCAGATATCTGAACCCTGCCCCTTTTCTCTGCAAGAGAAGTCTGAGCTTAGCTGGCAGGTTTTGCCTCTTTGCAACAGATAGTTTAATCATGGCTAAAGAAAAAAATAGAAAGGGAAACTGAGAGCAGAAATGTTCAGCTGCTTTAATTCCAGCAGAAACTCCTGGCTGTCCCTAACTCACTTCTTTGCCTTACTGGGCATTGCTGCTGGCTTGGGGAAAGAACTTGGGCAAGTGCACATGGCAAAATCATGGCAAGCATTCCACTGGGATTCATATGGGATGAAAGATGAGGGCCAAGGTCTTTAATGCATAATGACAGGTTTGGGGGAAAAGCACACACACACACACAGACAAGCTGCATTTTATCAGCACAAAGCAGCAGGTGAGCATATCAACAGAAGTACTTTGGGTATGATTCATGCTCTAGTGCTACACAAGGATCTGGTTAGGGTTTGTGGGTTTTAGAAGGCAGTCTCTTGTTTATAAATATTCTGTTTCCTCCCATCATGGCCTGTGTCACAGGAGAGCAGTGACCAGCTTTTCAAGAGCATGTTTTTACCTGAGTGTGGATCAGCCATTATCCAAGGCACAAAGCAACCTGCTAAAGGAAAAAGAACAACATTTATTATTTCCTCCTGATCTCTTTCAGTGTTACTTGTCCTAGGTGTTATTACCTACCTGAGGGTTGTTGCAAGCAGATGCTGGAGCCGATTGACTCACTGTAACATAATTGGCTGAAACCAACTACTTTTACATTTACTTCTTCTGATCTTTTCAGATTTTTCTTTTTCTGCAAAACAGCCAGGAGGGGTTTCTTATGTGGCCATTGGCTCAGATGTAGCAGAGTATTTACAACTATATTTCAAACAGGTTGTCTCTCTCAGGTAGCAAGAGATGGAAATAAATCTGCGATAGGAGCCACCGTGTAGCTCTGTTTGAGGTACCCTGAAATCCTTTTCTGTGTACAAAAAATGCTGTATTGCCCCTGGATGTGCCACTTGGTAGATAATGTGCTTCTTGACTGCAAGGCTCATTTGCAATGATCTGACACCTGTTTCCACTAAAGATGTCACCCTCAGCCACCACTAATCCCAGCCCAGAAGGAAGGAAAATGGCAGCTCTGGAAGAGCAGCTCAGCCCTGACTCTGTGGATCCACTTTTCCATAGCTTTAGGTAGAGCTGGGCAGCACAGGGGAGAAGTATGAGTTGTGAGGTGAGTCAGCCTAGAAATACAGCTTGGTTTGGGGGATGGAAAATCAAATATTAAAGAAAAAAATCTATTTTTTTGTCTAATGGTGTGTCTGTGTAGGTGTTGCACATCATGGTGGCAGCTAACAGAACGATGGGATTGTCTGAGCTCCTTTATTCCATCTGGGAGATGAGGAGACAAGGCAGAATGAGGCTGTTGCTCATGTAATTCCCCAGGATAACTGGAGCCATCCCCATGAGCTGTGCTTCCCTGGAAGCCCTAGAACCCCGGGCAGGCATGTCCTTACAGAAGGGACAGCACCCCCAGGCACAGACAGGGACACACAGGGACACTCCCACTCCAGCCTGCCAGCCCTCTAGGGAGGGAGGAATGGGAGCACCAGAGATGCCCAGGGCTGGCAGCTGGGCCATGAGCTGCTCCCACTCTGGCTTCCCAAGTGCATTTCAGAGCTGTGGAGCTCAGACAGGTGTTCACATGCTTGGAAGGATGAGGGCTTGAGGGCAACTGGTGAAAAAGAGGCTTTAGAATGGGAGCCAGGCCTGCAGTTTTCAGTCACCTCTTTGGCTCTTAAGAGGGCACCTAAGAGGGGATGATGTCACCTCAATTTCTCTTTGGCAAGGCTTTTTCAAAAGGTGGTGGCACATGAAGTCTCTGCACCTGTTAATTTGCAGCTGTCACTTGCTACAGTTTCACTCCTGTGGATCTTTGACCTCTGCTGCTGACAAAACAGCTCATCTGTGGTTTTGTAAAAATCCTGGATTTGGGTTCAGATTGCTTTTCTAGGTAGGATGGCTGGCTCTAGTGCTTATGCATCAAGCAGGGAGCTGCAGTTGTCCCACAGCATAGCCTCAGTGAAGCACCACTGTCTGTGTAGTATTCCCTCTTTTTTTTATTTTCTGCCTGTTGCTAACCATTTGTTACAAAGTTGGAAAAGATCACTGTTACAAATGGGGCTTTCACACTAGGAGCAAATCATAAAAATAAAGCCATGTGGTTAGAAGCACCACTCTAAAATGTCCAAAAATCATGTCTCCACGTCAGTTCTAATGTTATTTTAGCACAATTTTATTTTACCACTGTGTGGAATGGTTGTTTGTTCCTATGGTAGGCTCCTTGCTCTTGAGGAAATCACAGGCAGGTGAGGCTGTTGGTGGTGCTGCTGCAGTGGTGGCTGGGATTAGTGTGCCTCTAAGTTACTCTGCCTGTAAGTTTGGACAATGCAGAGCACTTTTTAGGGAGCTTTGTGGTTGTTCAGGTCTGACTGATGGTGGTGGGACTCAGTGGGGATGAACTGTAGCCAGTCTCATCTCCTAACCAGAGCCAGAGGGATGCCTTCTACCCAGGGTGTCCTCCAGCTGGGGTCTGGGGCAGCAGTACAGGAAAAGGTGTGAGGGGGAAGCCCAAGAATAGGAAACAAGTGGAATCAAAGCTGGTTTGTTTTTTTTTTCCTTTTTATGATTTAATTTTAGAAGTGAGCCTTGTGAGCCTTGGCAGAGAGAGGTTTCTAGGGGAGTTTTGTAAGGTGTTAGGCAGTGTGAGTAGTTCTGTCCCAGTTCTTCTCCCCTCACCAATGAAAAAGCCATGAAGTTGTGCTCCAGCAGTGTTGTGGATGAACCCCTCAGCTGCTGTGAAGGTGCATCCTGCCCAGCACCCTCAGGCTGCTGGCCCAGGTGTGACCAGGGCCACAGGTACACGGAGCCATCGGCTGTCACCGAGCGCCGTTTGCCAGCAGTTTGGTCCCCAGCCCGACCTTTGAGCTCTCCTAGGGGGGAACACTGTATTGTCCATAGCACTCTGAAGACTAAACCCTTTTGGGATAACCACAGTAGGGAACTGTGACTGGTATTTTCTAAGTGTAGATATGTATGCTGTTCTTTCGAGGTAAGGTACTCTGACATATGTAGCATAAACTGGTCCTGCTGTTAAATGGGTCGATTATTAACTGAGCAGCTGTGTAGGGGGTAGCTAACTTTGAATGCATGAAATCACTGTTCCTCTGGATTTGGGATGGGAGGTAGGTACTGGCTGCTTGTGGGGGTACTTATGGTGGGGTCATGCAAGAGGGAAATGCAGGTGAATGAGAAAACTGGGAGCTTTTTATACAATTTTAAAGATGGAAATCGGTAGCCATTCGACACATTATTCACAATGATTTTAATCCCTTCTTTTGCCCAGTTTTTGCTACTTCCCCAATATTGTAAGCTGGAATTGCTAAATAGGTATCAGTCCTTGTACAGGGAAGGGAAACTGAGGGGAAAAGAAGTCTCTTTCTAAGAACAGATAGCCAAATTTCATTTCCTGACCCGGTGGTCTTGAACCACTGACTTTTGAGATGAGGCTCAAATTCAGGCCCGGGGTATGACATTACTGTCCCCTTGGAATCAAAGGCTCCCACCTGGCAGGTGACACTGGGGTAGCACTGAGCTCCTGGTGAGTCCTGAGCACGGTGCCAGCATGGCCCAGCCCAGAGGAACCAGCAGCACACACAGGTGGGGTGGTCTGGGTTTCTGTCAATGCTCCGTGCTCTGAAAAGCCACAACATAAAACAACAATACTTCTGCCTTATGAAGTACCTTCAGAAGAAGAGAAGTGTCAGCAAGTTGGGGAAGACACTCATTTCTTGCAAAGTGATGCATTCAGAGTTAGCTGCCTTTCTGAAACAAAAATAAAAAGAAATTCAATACCTACTGTATGTTACTTTGAAAATGTGAATAGTATTTTTATAGCTTGTTAAAGACACAGCTAGTTGCATTTGTAAATAAGGATAATGTTGCTTTTATTTTCCTTGTGGACACCATTGTTTGGAACATAATTGTCCTTAGGGTTGATTTGTATATAGGTAATTTGCTTGTGATTTAAGGCGCTCCTCCCCTTTCCTTTCTCTCCCTCCCCACCCTCTGGTTTTGGTTAGAGGTACCATTTTCAGCATTCTGTGTGATTCTGTGTTTTAGCACTGTTGTGGTGTGTTCAGACTTTCTGCACTTGCTTACACAGTAGGGTATGCCAATCGTGTGTGGCGTAATGTTACTTTAACCTTTCGTTTCTCATATTTTAGCTGTTGAGAATTATACACTGTTAAAATACTTACTGACCTGGGTTAATATTAGGTACATATTTTAGCATAATTTCCCTTCTTTTCATGGTTTCTTGGATTTTTTCTTTTGTTTTTTTCCTTTCCCTTCCCTTTTGTCTTGTTTGGAAGCTGGGAAGAAACCTGTGGATCTTCTCTTTGTGTGGTTCTATTCCCCACTCCCGTGTGCAGCCCGGAGTTTCTCCTCATGGTCCTTGGGGTAGAGCTTTATCTGTTTGTTAAGGCAAATGTAGACTGCGACCCACCTTGCATCAACCCACGCTCATCCCAGCTGAACAATTTGAAAACTGTTCTGCCTTTTTGTTACATGAATCTGTCAGAAATATATTTTTAATTTAATATAAATGAAATTCAATAAAATATGAAACAAAGTCTCTGAGCACAAGTGAAATCTCTTGGAAGGTGGCTTGGGTGCTGCCAGTGCCACAGAGTCCCTATGTCCATGGGAAGCCCTGGCATGGCCCTGACCTGGGGCAGCCACACACACCCTACCCCAGCATTCCCAGGGTTGTGCAATTCTGAGCTTTTCATTCCTTTTAAAACAAACCAGAGGCCATGAAGGTGTTGGTGCCCGTGCCCCAGCTCACTCACTGGGTGTCCAGTTACAGCTCATTCACCCACTGCTGCCCTGGCTCAGCTGGGTTGATTTATCTGCCCAGCTTTTTGCTGCAGGGGGTAGAGGGTGGTGTGGGGGAATGATGCCTATGTATATGCAGACACATTAATTCAGGGCATACATAAAATCTAACCCCAAGAACCACATTATGCCACCAGGCACCCTCTGGGTGTGCACCCCACGCCCACATGCCTTCATCTCACACCCCAGCACCACAGCTTGGCCAGGGCTGGCTCTGCCTTTGGCTGCTGTACCTTTAAATCAAGTTGGAGATGCTTCCCATGCTCTCAGAGTGAATTGAAAGATTCTCTCCCCAGGAGCTGCCAGGTGCCCTCAGTGCAATGCCCGGTCTGTGGCTCGTTTCAATCCCATGCCTCACACACAGACCTGTGAGATTTAACTGAGCCATTCCCTGCCAGTGCCACAGGTTAATTCCCATGGGGTCTGGCACACAGCCTAACTCAGGCTAGTCCCAGTGCCCCCAGTCTGCCTCGCTGGCTGCTGAGCATTGCTCCACATAGCCAGGCCTCTGGAAGGCATTTAAATTTACCTAGAAACCCGTAAAGGTCATGTGGCTCTTTGAGGCACATTTTAAAGCACTCCAGTCTCCCTGGATTGCAGCTCTTTGTTTCATGAACGGCCTCAACATTTTCTCCCCAGCAGCCTGGAAAGGTCATTGCAGACACACACAATTCTCAGTGCTGGAATCCTGGAGCATTCCCCACACAGTTCCAGGTGCTGGAATCCTGGAGCATTCCCCACACAGTTCTCAGTGCTGGAATCCTGGAGCATTCCCCACACAGTTCTCAGTGCTGGAATCCTGGAGCATTCCCCACACAATTCTCAGTGCTGGATTCCTGGAGCATTCCCTGCTGCCTCCAGGGAGCAGGAGCACAAGCTGTGTGTAACACCACCACTCAGAGCAGTTTAGGGTGATAGAATTAAGCATTCCCACTTTAGAGCTGTCAGCAATAAAAGTCTGTTTTCCATAGGAGGGGAAGGGGAAGTGAACGAGCCCTGCTGCAAGCCCACCCTTCCGTGTCCAGCCACACACCACAAGGCTGGAGCACACCCAGGGACACACACACATGCTAGAGGAGCCCCAGGTGCTGGAAACAGTGCCTGGTGCAAATATTTGACATCAGTGAGAGCTTCACAATAAAACAGGTCATGATAGAACTCCAGCAATGTTTCAGAAATGAGCACTACAAGTTTTAAGACACATGCAAACACACACCTCTTTCCCCCAAGTGTGTTTTACTTAGCTGGCTGAAATACAAAGGAACGAGTAAATTGATCACCTATTTTCTAGTGAAATATATTAATTTAAAGCCCTCTGTGACTCGTTCAGAGTAGCTTGGCAAAGGCCACGGGGTTCAGGTGTTTAAAGTGGCACTGCAAAGCACAGTCCAGCTTTTGCAAGCAGTTTCATGCTGTGCTACTGGAGGTGAAGTTCTTTTCTTGTATCCTCACACTTCAGTCTGGCCCTGGCTGCTCAGTGTTCAGCTTTCTGAGGTTTGCAGAGGCAATACTGGCCAGCTGGCACCTCCCACTGGAACAAGCCTGTGGCCTGTGCACCGGGGAAATTGGCTTTGCTCCCTCCAAATGCAAAATAAGCAGCTATTGGTAGCACTGTAACACTTCTGTTAAGGCCTGGGACCTTCCCAGCAGGAGAGGCTGCTTAAGCAATTTCAGTAACAGCCCCAGAATTCAGACAAATCTCTTTAAAGCTTGCACTCAGTTTGCAAACCACACAAGGACTGTAAACTACTGAAGAGGCCAAATGAGCCTCTCATTTCAAACAAGCTCTCCAATGTGCTGATGTGAAGTAAAACAGGAAAATAAAAACCATCAGCAGGTAAAAATCAGCTCAGCTCCACTGATGAGGCTGAGGCTATTCCAAGGTTCAGGAGCCTTTCCTGTATCATCTCTCAACAACTGGGCCAGCAAACAATATGGAAGCTGCTGCCAGAAGCCAGGAAAAGTCAGGAGAGAAAAAACCAAGCTTCCCTTGGGCTCCTTTAACCTGCCTGTAACACCCTGCTCAGCCCCACTTCTCTGCCAGGCTGGCAGGGAGCCCATCCTCGTGGTGGGACAGGCTGTACCAGGCATTCCCTCTGGCTGGGCTCTGAGAGAGAGCCAAGAGCTCTCTCTGCCACGAGGGCACTGAGTGGGGAGCTCACCTGAAAAGCTGGATTTCTTCCCTGATCCCTTTGTTTTGGCAAATCCTCTCCTGGCAGGAAGGCTGAGCCTGAAATGTGTCCTCCTGAGGCATTTTAAGACCACATCACTGAATGTCTGTCAGCTGAACAACTGGGAGAATTTTGGCTTCAGTCAACTAAAACATTTGCTTGGTCCTTTTTAAAATTTGGTCAACGGTGGTGTAGGGGCAGTGGTGCTTTTTGTGTTATTGGGGGAGCTTTCATTTGGGTTTTTTCTTTAGCTCTGTACCCAGATTCCCCCCAGGAATCTGGTTCCTGGGGGCATTTTGGAGTGTTGGTACAGCACCAGTGCATTCCCTACCCCCTCCAGCCTGTCCCAAGTAGATAATCTGCTCTTCTGCAGTCAAAACTTGTTTCTTCCTGGGGCAAAAATTATTTTAAAAGTTGGCCAGAAAAGAGGCAAAACCATCAAACAACAGCTCAGACCTTTGTTCCTCACTCACCTGGAGTTTTGCTGTTTGAGTCTGAGCCCTCTCCAGCCTCCAGTGCAGCCTCCAACCAAGGAGATGTCCCAGTCCATGGCCACCACATACCACCCAGAATGTCTCAGTAGCCACAGTGAAAATTGACATGGGACATGACACAATGGGGCACATAAAGGCAAACGTCTGGGCAGCCATGGATACCATAACTGCCCCTGTGACAATAATGGGCCCCTAGAAGAGCCCCTGAGACCACAGGGAGCCTCCACATCCTCCAAGAGATGATGATACTGCTGGGAACAGCTGGGTGAAGTCCCCCAGCATGGCCACATCCCAGCTCAGGGTGCTGGCATGAGTCTTTACAGGTGACTATTTAGGAAAAAAAAAAAATTAAATTATTATACTTAGAAAACTGTTTCCATGCTGTCTGCAGCTCTCCATTCCAGCCCACCTTCCCCACCAGAACAAGGCATTGCTGGGTTTTTAACCCTGACCACACAAATCTATCCAAAGCCTTTGCTCAAGGGCACAGCCAGCAATTCCAAAGGGGCAACCACTCCATAGCTCCAACCTGGCATGCCTGCTCACTGCTCCAGAAGGAACAGCTGACAAACAGCCAGAACAACTGCAAAATTCTTCTCCCTATGATAAATCCTCTCCATTACTATCTGCTTTTTTTCACACCACGAAAAGCCTTTGCAGTCATGCAAAGAAAATCTGTATGAGTTGCTTCATGCAACACAGTGGCAAGTCAACAAGATTGTGGCAACAAGGGAAGAAGTCATATTTTCAGCCATGAGCTCAGAAATCTGCTTTGTCCCTGTCACACAGGGCACTGGTTGCCATGCCCCCTGCAAGGGCCTCGCACAGAGCTGCACAAAGCAGGAACAACAAAGGAAATATTTTGTTCCCACAGAATAGAAATCACCATGATTTTTCAGACCTCTTTAGCAGCATGTGTTCCTGGCAAAGCAAGGACCAAATGATGGAGGGGATGGGCTCAGGGGAGGGGAGGAGGGATGAACAAATAACTCCATGAGAAGCATCTGAACATTTTGTGCCCTGCTGCTTTGGCATCTGTGTCTTCCTCTGTGTCTCTGCCTCTGACCCTGCTGGCCCAGTTGGGGCTGGGCACTGCAGGGCTCCCCCTGCTCTCCTCAGCAGCTGAACCATCACACACATGGCACAGGGAAGCCAGCCTGGAAAGCCACCTCCAGTGAAATCCAGCTTGCCAGCAGCAGGATCCAGCCACTCAAACACAGGTCAGTGAGCAGTGAGTGCTCCTGCACACCATTGCCTCTGAGAGACACAAAGCAGCACCTGGGGATGGAAACACCTGCCCTTTGCTCCTCCTTTGCCATGGAGGGAAGTAGTTTTCCACAGAGGAGTCGTTTCCTTATTCTATTACCTTTTAACATGGCAAATGGCACATTTGGGTTCCCCAGCTGTGCTGAGTTACACATCACTGCTCTATGTTTTAAAGGAGCTGTGGCACCCCCAAATCCTGCCAAAGCAAGGGAAACAAACCTTAGTTAGGGGTACACACCCATATGACTGAACACTGAGGCCACCCTGCCTGCACTGCTGTCTGTGAGAAGTGATTTACACCTGAGGAGAAACCCAGCAGGAGTCTGTCCTTGTCAGTGCTGCCTGTGTGAACCAGGTGTTTCTCTCTAAATGGACAAAAAACCAGAGGCAGGGGCACCAGCCCACAAACAAAGCCATTTACCCCAGCACTGCCATGCTGTGCAGTTTGCTCTGAGTGACCTGAACAGAGAGCAGGGAAGCAGGAAAGGAATTGTTTAAGAAATATTTTCTTGACTGAGTTTGCTGCTTTGCTAAAACCAGTGTTTGGTGGGGCTGTGGTGGCTTCCAACCAGGAGCCAGGGGTTCTGGAAGGAAGTGGGGACCACAAAGCCTCTGAGGACCCCAGCACATATGGTATCAGCCAGACTTAGGAGTGGTTTGTGTGTGTGGGGCAGACAGATTGTGTGTCCTGCCATTAGATGTATTGTCTTGGCCAGAAGAGAGAAATTAAGCAAGAACTTTCTTTCTCTGCTGCTTTACCTGCTCTATGCAGAATTGTCAGATTATGTAGAAACACCAAGCATCAGACAGTGAAATGTTTGCACTACATTTGCATTGTTTCCAGAGCAGAGTGAAACATTCTCATTTTGACTGAAGGTATCTCTTAACCTCAAGGGAGAAAATGATTGTGCATGGAAGGCAGGAGTGATGACTGAGTAGTTTGCCAGTGCTGGCCCAGAGCACAGTTACCATGGCCTGAGCTGGTTCCAGGTCCTCAAGGGCAGCAGAACCATGAGCTGACCCTGCCAGGCCCTGGCTTGTCAGCACCAACACCCCCCATGTGCTCAGTGACCCCAGGGGATGGGCACAGACCAGGCAGAACACGTGGACAAGGCACACCAAACATGCTGTGGGAGTGCTCATTGAGGCAGAGTGCACAGCTGTGCACACCAGTGAGGCTGGAGAGGTGGATCATTTGTCTGGAAGAGACCTCAGGTGTACCTCCACTCCCCTCCCCTCCCCACAGTCCTGTGCTCTCCAGCTGTTTTTATCCTTGTTTCTGTACCTATGCCACAGTGAGCACTTCAGCATACACAGATATGAGATATGGAAAAATCACTCAGTGTCAGGGGTTTTACAGTTCCTGCTGGCTTTTTGTTCTTTGAGCCATACTCAGTGGCAACCAAAATCTGTGAGCAAGGAGTTTCTGATGGGTCTGATGTCACACAAATTTACAAAGAAGTCTACAGGTGGATCAAAGCCAGGCATTTGTAATGTAAATGATTAAGAGCAGCTATTTGTGCCCCAGCACAGAGGCTGAAACACCTGAGGCTGTAAACCCCAGTGCTGCAGGGGTCTGCCTCCATCCCCTGCATCCAACCACCAAATGTGGGAGAGATGATGGAAACATTAATCTGTTATTTAACATTAATCTGAATCATTAATGATTCAGCTGATTGCATTGTGCATTTCCTTGGAATCCACATACTGTTCTGGGTCTCTCTTGGTAAGTGGGGCAAAACCCCACTGAGCTTTAATGGCATGGAGGAACTTTACCAGGTGTCTCTCTGAAACTGCAATAGTTAAAATAAGTTAGGCTCCAAAATTGTCAGAGCTCAGAATAGTGAATTATTCCGTGGGTACCTTTGTGCAGGGAAGCTGCTCCACTTCAGTCAAACAGAATGGAGAAACAATGGAGCATGTTTCCTGTCACATTAGAAATATTCTTTAGCTTTTAATAAAGACAAAAAGAGGAGGAGTAGGTGGATATTTTAGAAGCTATTATTCAATAGTTTCTAATGGTATCTACAGTAATTTGGGAATAATCTTGAGGAGTGACATCCATAACACAAGAGATGGGCTATGTCTCCTGCTGCTCCTTGCAGCAAGGGCAGCACAAGGAAGATGAGGAAACCTTGGATGGCACAATGGGCTCGGCCATCCCAGGCTTCAGTGCCTCTCTGAATAACAGATTTTAAATGCTTTTGAACTTATCAGGAGAATGAAGACTTTGGATTAAAGCCACAAGGCAAGCAAAGGATAGCAGGAGATGCTTTGCCTAGGTTCTAGAGCCAACAAACAAACCCTGACCTCCTGATGATCACCTTGCATTGCAGCCCAACGTGGGCCCCTGGGGCTGCAGGAAGCTGGAAGGGGACACTGTTAGGACAGCTGACCCCAACCAACCCAGCAGATATCCCAGACCATGGGACCAGATCACATTCAGTACATAAAGCAGGGGGGTGGAAGGAGGAACATTCAGAGTGTTTTGTCTTCCCAAGTTACTGCTACACGTGAAGGGACCCTGCTCTCCCAGAGATGGCTGAACACCTGCCTGCCCATGGGAAGGAGAGAATTAATTCCTTGGTTTGTTTTGCCTGTTTGTGGCAGCTTTTGCTTTACCTGTTAAACTGTCTTTGTCTCAACTCACAATTTTTCTCACTATTTCTTTTCTGATTCTCTGCCCTGTCCATCAGGTGCAGCTGAGTTTGGGTTAAATTGTGGCACACACTATTGTGCTCACACTCCCTGCTGTCAGATCTGACAGCTGGGTGAGAAGGTATGTGGGTCTGCCCTGAGTTACATTACTTTTTAACTCATTGAAGAGGTGAGATCTTTTGGGTTTTCATACCACCCTTTCAAAATCCACCTGCTGTGCTTGGCAAGCTGGCAGCGAGATGCTGGAAGAGAGCATTGGGGTGGCAGACAGCAAACCCAGACATCAACGTGCCACAGATCCTGTAAAGACAGGGCTTAGCCCTTAACCCCAGCATGGTTTTTTTGTGTGCTAGGTTTGGAGAAAGCAGGGAGGTGTTAGTACAGCCCTGCCACATCAGATGTGGAGACAGGAGGTGCTCATAGCCACAGCCTCTTTGCAAGTCCAGCTGGAGACCAGAGGATTGCTCTCTTGAGGAAAAAAAACCAAATATTTGTTCTTCAAGTGTACCACTAATGAAAACAGAAACTTTAGATTTAACACACAGGAAGGCAGAGGGTGTAGACAGCTTCTGAAATCATCACAGCACACAGCTATTCTTGTGATTGTGACTGGCACCAGTTTCACCTTGTCTGCAAAATACATCATTGTAAACTCATTTCCTGCCCTGCCTCATTTGTGACAGGAGGCTGAGACTGCTGTGAAGAACTGACACAGGGACTTCTGAGGTTGCTGCCAATCCAGCACAACCAGAGGGTTTCCCTCAAATACCAAGAAAATCGCTTTTCAAGAGCATCAGTGCATGGGACATCACCCCAAAGGAGAATTTCTGCAAGGTGCAGTGCCTTGTGTACTGGAGGACCTCCAGACTGAGCTGGAATGAAATCTCTCCCCAGGGGAAAAGGCACAGTGCTTGGATTCATGCAGCAGCAGTGGGAGATCCATGCAGTCTGCACTATGTCTGCTTGTCCCACACCAGGCTGTCATGCCCAGATGCCACTGCAGGCTATGACAGGGGCTGTGCAGGGTTATTGCAGACAGGGCACTAACTGACACTCTGGACTGGTGCCTTTTCATTAACAGCTGGACTTTCCATTGACTCCTTTTGTTTCCTTCTAAAAAAAATCTGACTGGGAAGAGAAGTCAAGGAGGGTAATAGTCTGTCTGTTCTTGGTAGCAGTGGCCAGCCAAGCCTTGTGCTGACAGCCTGGCAAATGATCCCCTGCCAGGATACATGACCATGGGGAGGGGTTTTGGCAGTACAAGTAGCTGTAATATTCTCACTTCCTTCTGGAACTTGACCTGAAGGAAATAGACACATTTAGGATACCTGACATAACACTGGAAACTTTCTGGTCAGATGAGGGCACCGACAGCTCAGTCAGAAGAGGAGACAAGAGAGAAAATGTCCTTGTACAGAAAGACTTTGTGCCCTTTTGCTATGCTTGTGTGGTCCCACTGTGCCCATATGGATCCCTTGATCAACAGCTACTTTTCCTTTAAAGTAAGTCCAGAATCAGCCTGTCAGGACACTTCCCCACCATGAGGTTAATGAAGAGTCCACCAGATGGGCAAAACAGGGAAAGTCTCCTCAGTCTTAAAGTTCGTCATTTAAATATCTCTTCACTGGAAAGCACTGATTGTTAAACAGGAAAAAAAAATATTGAGTCTACTGGGAAGTAAAGTGCCATGTATTACATTAGTTATTCCTCCCCATGCTCATTAAGCAGGACACCAGAAGCAAAAGGTAGTGACATTTGTAACAGGAAAAAAGCAGAGGTGTCTCTTTTCCTGTGCCCCACAGAACCGAACCTGAAAAAGAGAGAAGGATGATGACTTTTCAACTGGATTAATAATGCAAAACCTGAGGAAGGGGTGAGCTGGGCAGAATCCTGAAGAGAGATTGCAAAAAGATGGATTTGCTGATAGCACACTTCTGGCTCCTGCTATTCCTCTCTTGACACAGCGTCTGCTGCCTACCAGAGCAATCATATCCAAGTCTAATTGTCTAACAATTTTTCCACACTGAGGAAATAGTTCTGATTACAGACATTAACAAGTTTAGGCATTAAGCTTCCTCACTGTAATTACCCTTGAGCTTAGTCTCACAAATGAATTAATGTGCTGATCGCTTGGACTAATAGAACAAGCAAAAGGGTGATGAATTGCTTCCAAATCAGTTAAAATCAAGCGTGACATCATTTAATTAATTTCAGAGCTCGAGGGGAGGAGAAAGGGGGTCAGCAAGATGCTGAAAAGAAAGGTCTCTCTCCATTAGTGATTTCTTTGGAGACAGAAATAGGCAAACAGGGGAGGTTGGAACTGGGGAAAGGGAAGAGGTGCACCAGGAGAGAAAGAGGATGCTGAGGATGGAACTGTACAATTTCTGTGTTTGAGCAGGCAGGCCCAGCTGGCTGCCTGACCAATTCAGTACAGCTGACAAAGGTGCAATGCACAGATTTCTCCTGGCTGTGAGCAGATGCATTGGTCACCTCACTCTGAATTTTAGTCATTCCTGAATTCAGACACAAGGCCTGCTTCTCCCCCAAGCAGAGGGCCCACTCCTGGCCCTCCCAAGGGTCCCAGTTCCTCTGTGAGTGCTGAGTGTCTGACGACAGCACTGCCAAAACCCCTCCCCATGGTCATGTATCCTGGCAGGGGATCATTTGCCAGGCTGTCAGCACAAGGCTTGGCTGGCCACTGCTACCAAGAACAGACAGACTATTACCCTCCTTGACTTCTCTTCCCAGTCAGATTTTTTTAGAAGGGAACAAAAGGAGTCAGTGGAAAGGACCAGTTTGGCCCAGTAAAAACAAAACTGAACGCTACAACCAAATGGTGGCAGAGGTTCAGATACTTGGCACTGATGCCTTTTGGAAATCTGGCCATGCATTGCTGGAGACCCAGCTCTGCACTTGATGGGCAAGACACCTTTAGGTGGCTTCTAGAGAACTGGAAGGGAAATAAAAAAAAAAGTGGTCTGGTTGAGAACTGATTTTTAAGGGTAACTAAACTTCCAGCACAACCCTCCTGTCAATCACTTCTTGAAAGTCAGGTGGGATGAACTTATAACTCAGAGGGAATTATTCACCTGAGCACCATAGGGGATCTGGGCCTTTTTTGTCAGTTGTCCAGGTGCAAAAGGTAGGAATGAAAAAACCCCACTCACCTCTGAGGGATGAAAGGTTTACAAAATGCTCACAAACTGTGCTACAGAGGGAGTGCTCTCCTAAGCATCTTGCAGGGACTTTTTGGCAGCATGACAATGCCATGGTGTTCTAATGGCAAGAGAGGGATTTGATTTTACAATATGACATTTGCCAGACAGTTAAGGTGAAGAGCTGTGTGCTATAATAATTTTTAGTATTAAACACACACAGTAAAAATAAATGCTTAAAGGCACTTTTTTAAAATATAGGACATGATGCTTTGCACATTATTGAAAGAATCCTTACTGCTACCATAAGGTTCAGTTCAAACACTGTAATTATTAGAAGGAACTTTTTTTCTCCCATTATATATTAACTGCACCTAAGAGATCCAGAAATGAAAGATCTGATCTTTCCTAACTTAATGGTTGCAGAATTTGCTCTGTGTGTTCCTTCTTTTACTTCTGTCATAGTCAATGGTGGTCGGAAAAATTAATTAAAAAAAAAAAGAAATAATAAATATCTGAAACAGATAAATATCAAAAATGTAAAACAGAAGAGAAACATCTGAAAGAAGAGAAGAGGCAGAAGAGAAATATCTGAAACAGATAAATAAAAATGTGTTATGCACTTATTGTCCAGTGTCAGAGAAAACTGCATTACACTCACGAGCTACAGGGAGAGACAGGAAATCATATAATGATTCACAAGTTTTTTTCCATTTCCACAGGACTCCTTTCATCACTTCCCAGACTGTAAGGTTTTGGAATTGTCATCCTGCAGCCCACAAACATCAAATAGGAGGCATCCAGGAAGATGCAGCAAAACCAGACACATAGGCCCTCCCTTTCTATATTCAGAGGGTGTTCTTGTATTCATGTTAATTTCTTAGACCCCAATGCCAACAAGATTGCAGACAGTATGTTTCCTGTGCTTCCTTTTCCAAGAACATAAAACCAAAATCCTTGAGACCCTGGTCCTGATCCCCAGTCAAAACCTCACCTCATCTCCTATAAAAACTAGCTTCCCAAGACAAGGCCTGCTGGGACCACAGGCTTTGGCACTGCCACCAGAACTGTGGTGGGTGAGATGCTGGACCTGCCTTGCAAGAATTATGTGATTTTGACCTGGTCTTTGGCTCAAATCATACGGGAGGCTGATAATCTGGATTTGTAGTTAATCTGGACCTGGAGTCAAGGCCTAATGTGCAAACCCTGCCTTAGGAGGTTTAGAAGGAAATGCCCCCAAAGAGGAGAAAGCCCTTGAGGCTGATGTCACACAAAATGCAGGGTCCTATCCTAGCAGCCATCCCCACAGCATTTGCATTTCTAATTTAATATTCATGGATGCAAGCAAATGTCCTCTAACTACAGCTTCAGCCCAGCCAAGGTGACTGACCTTCTTCGCTAAGTGCTTCCAAATTTCCAATCTAGCCAGGATGTGAAAGATCTGTGCTAATTATAGGTTTGTTGGGAGGTCAGAGGTGCAGAGGGGAGATAAGGGGGTTTCTGATAGTTATTTAAAGGCACAGCATCGACTTCATCAGGGCTTTGGGCTTACACTGATGGTGCTGGTCTCTGTTATTCAGGCTGGGTTATCCAAAAGTACAGCTAAAAATCTGGGAGGGCTTCAGATAATGGGACCTGCCACTGATACAGATGACTGAGGTGAAGCTCCTCAATAGTTTCAGGAGACACCCTCTCTGTGCCTCCCCCTGATTTTTGTCCCAGACCATTCTAAATTCTGAACATTTGGGATCCTTGTAGACACCATAATACCATCCCAAACTGTGTGTGCACAGCACTTCCAAACAGTGCTTAAAAGATAATGGCTTGTTAATATAACATATGTCACCACAGAAGTGATACGAGCTCTTTCCCTTTTATATCCCTTTCAGTAAAGCACATTTTGAAACTCACTGACCTTTATTCTTTCCTTCTTTATTTTAAGTTCCCTGGCATTATGTAGGAAAAAACCATCAGTGTGAAGAGGAATATAATGCAGCTTATTACCACTAACAAGGGAATGGCCCATAATTCTAAAGGGACAGAGCCTCAAGTGAGCTATGAAGGTCATCTTGTTGCATCCAGAAGGAAAATTCAATACTGACTGTGCCATGCTTCCCATTTCAGACACATTGCAGTGTGCTTTCACTTTTGTTGTAATAAATAGTAAAAAATAAAAGGTTTTTCTTTCAGATAGAACTTCACACAGGAGGTCCTCCCCACTTTGGGAGGATTGAAGGTAAATATCTGTCTGGATTTTCCAGCACTACTTATATTCCTCTGGATTTGCTGGTTAGTTTGTTCATGAATCTTTAGGACCTGACTTCACATACAGCCACTGCTTCTCCCTGCTGGAAATACTCCAACCTCTCAGTGGGTAAAGGCACAAACAGCAAACTAGCAGGCTTGGCCAGGGTTACCTCCAGAGCTCTCCAATAATATATTGTTTAGTTCTTGGAAATCAGTCTTTGCTGTGATCCCCCAGTGCTGCCTCCTGCAGCCACGAGCCTCAGAGCTGTTCAAAGATGACAGTGCTGTGCTAAAGCCAGTGTGGCATGAACAGGTCACTGGAGGCACCAAGCTGTAGATTATGTGCTGGACAAATACTCAAGGCTGAAGAAGACATTTTAAGCCTCAGGCCATGAATGAAGATAAACAGCAGTTTACCCTCCCAGCCCTTACTGCATCAGGGATGTGTCAGAGCCCTGCTGTGGGTGAGTACTGGGGAAAAGCATTGCTGCCCTCTAAGAATGGAGGTTTTCTTTTGGTCCTTGGCACAAACACATCAGTGCAGTGCTGCAGCTCTCAGGTTGCTGGTAACTGGGGTGTAACTGGGATGAGATACATTTTTCCATATCCCCCTTCCTTGGTCCACATATCTAAAGCCCTCAGGGAGCCTGGGGGAGAAGCTGAGTTGCACCTTCCTCCTCTGTCTAAGTGCTGAGAATTTGTGATTTTGGCCTTGCTAAATGGCTCAGGATTTGTGTTCTACAGCTGCAGCAATATTTTCCTTCAGTTGGTTTCAAAAGGAATATCTTCTTTGGGTGGGATGACGTAGAAAAGTAAAAGCTAGTATTTTCCCTCCCATCACTATCCTCCTTCCCAGTCACAAATGGTGCTGTGTAAAATGGTGTCAGGAAGTGTTGTGGCACTGCCAAGACTTCATTTTCAAAATGACAATGAAATGTTGTTGATTAAGAAGGTCCTGATCCCACTGTTTCATTTAGTAAAAGAAGGGGCACATGCAAATCCATGGTCAGGTTCAGGCTTGAAAGAGAAAAGAACACAGCAAAAATTATTGGGCCATGCTGGGCCACATACCTGCACATCAACTCCTTATCACTAACTAGTTCCTCACTAATTGATGAACAGTTAGCAGCCAAACATTTGACCCTTCAAGTAGGAAAGACAAATTGCAATGCTGCATAAGTAACAAAACCCAGGGAGCATCCTCAAGGCTGATTTAATGATGCAGAAAGCCAAAGAAGCCAGAAGAGAAACTGTGGTGGAGAAGCATTTCTGTCCATTCCCAGAAGACCTGCTCCAAGAACTGAGCTAATTCTTCTTGTGAGAGGACTGGCAAGTGGCAAAACACAGCTCTAGCCTCTGAACAACAATCCTGCATATCCCAGCCTGCCAGCCTAGAGCCACAAAACTGCTTTTGGCTGAGCAGGCTAATGCTGCCAGTGGTGCTAATTATACAGCAGCTTGGACAAAAGCCAGTCCTGCTGAAGGCAGTGGCTCTACTGAAGAAAGGTGAGCAGCAGAAAGTTCTGCCAAATCCAAAACTTTGGCTGTTCTTCCTATTTGGCCACATCCCTCACTCACACCATGCTTAGCCCAGGCTGGTCTGAAGAGTGACAGAAGGAGAAACTGCTTCAATTTTTTAAATAACAATCAACACTGTAAATAAGTAAAAACATGTAATTGTGTTTCTGGTGTATGTAGATACCCTCTTCTTTAAAAAAACACTATGTCTTCTTAGGTACTCTCCAGATGTCAGGGTACTCTCCAGATGTCAGTGTTCTGTGTCAGTCCTGGCAGGGATGAAGTCTTGCAACAATATAATAGAGAAAAAAAAAATCTCTTTTAGTCTCTATTAAATGGATGGATCAATTAAATCTGTTAAGATGGGTTGTAATCTGCCACCACTCTGAGACAGACACAGGATATGTTTCCAGTACAAACTAACAACACCAGCACTAACTCTAGTCTTGTTAAAGGTGTATGGTTCATATGCTTAGCTTTATATGCTGATAGATGTACTATTTTTTTTATACTTATTCTGTACTCACATCTCTAACTGCCTGAAGTATTGATCCATTACAGAAAATCTGTGCTTTTGCTCTCAGTTTTCCTTCTTCCTTAGTCAAGAACTGAACTGATTGCCTCTGGGGAATCAGAGGGACATTTAAGCTACAAATCTGAAGGGAAAAGACAACAGTTCCTATCCCTGTTTCACAAACAGCTAGCCCTACAAATGCTCCCATGCCAACTGCTGCTGCTTTTCATATCAATTCTTTTAAATTACAGCTAAGCAACCATGCAAATTGTCTGATGCCAAGTTCCTCCCTTTCCTCCTAGAGAAGCCAGCACAATTTTCACTGGTGCAGCTCTCAAAGGAGAGCAGAAGTGGGGTATCACACAAAGCACTGAGTGCTCCCTGGCTCGACAGGCCACATTCCCTTAGAGCAAAAGAAGCAGCCAAAAAAAACCCAGGGAGCAGCTGTATTTGGATTTCTGCACACCTAACCTGTTTGCAGAGGAAAGAGCAGTTCAGGTTCCTCATCACCCCTTCAGACCTGACTGCCCTCTCCTCTGCACAAGTGTGAGCTGCTCCTATTGGAGCTGTGTGGAATCCACCTCCTTTTGCTGGCACTGCAGTGGCCCACTGCAGTCTGAGCAGGGACTCTTGGCCTTCAGTTATGCTGCACTTCCCTGAAGACCTTGTCTAAGACATCCCCAGATGTCTAATATTCATTTTATGCACAACTGTAATTTTTTAAAATTGAATCTTTTTGGAAGTTTTGCGGCCATGTAGGATTCTGCACCCAAATATAGACTTTGTTCTGTTATCTGGGGAAATGTCCCATATCCAAACAGCAGAAGAGACCAGTGAGTAACTTAAACGGATCTATCTGTGAGATGCAAAGCAGCTTTTATTAAAACACGTAACAGCACCCCGTTTTTGTGTTAGAAGGCTGAGAATGGGGCCCAGATGCTATAAATCCAGCTTTATTTGCTTACACATGGCTTTTCCCTGAGTGCTACCATTCTGAACCAGCCAAATCCGTCAATCTAATGGAGATATATGGGCACTAAAAACATGCACTGGAAAACTACTGGCACGTTGTACAAAATGATCAGATTTAATCAGCTGATAAATTATTCACTTCAATGGAGAGTCAAACTTATGACTTGAATCTATTTATGGATGTCCGATTAGTGCAAGTAATTTTCCATTGCTTTATTATGTTTGCTAATACATTATGAAAACCATGTTGTGATAATACTCTTGCTTAAGTCATTTTGCTGTATGAGCACACACCAGAAATCTCGTTGCAGCCAAGGCCAGGGACATGTTCCAGTGGTCACCACTTAGTTACACACCACTGTGCTATTTCCAGGGGCTTCTGCAGAGCCAAGTTGCCAAGAGAGTGGGAATTTCATTTAAGGGAAGCTATTACACTGCCAGGCTCTCTAAGTGGCACTGCTCTCTTTTCAGAGCCAGCTGCCACTGTGACAAAGTGCAGGAGGAGGGCTGTCCTGGCTGCCCCCCAGACCATGATGGATGCCTCTGGTGCTTGGAGGGGGAACACAGCAGTAAATTGCATCACACCACTGAGTATTTGTGTAGTAGCACAAGGACATGAGAAGCAGCAGCACTGATGCAACAGAGCTTGGCAAATCAAGTCCTTGAGGCTGCAGGCAGAAGTGGGAGCCAAAGGAGTTTTAGGACTGTCACATCTAACTCCCACATGAGAGTGGCCTGAGCATTTCATCCCATTAGCCTGTACTGAGGGTACTGTACTAAGGGTACTGTCCTTTGTACCCTTACAGAGCTGTTTGCAGGTACAAAACAGGAACAGCATGATGGAGAAAAGCCTTGACTCCATCACTTCTTCTCTACTGCTCCAGACTCACCACATGTCCAGAAACAAGGCTTTGCACCCCAGAAGGCCTCAAACAAGTCTTCCTGGCTTTGGGGAGGACTGAAAGGACTGCAGGAGCACATGTCACACCTGCAGAGCCCCAGGTGCTTCGCCCTGGGCAGTGATGGATGCACTTTTGAAAAAGACCAAGAAAGAAGCCAGAACTGAAGAAAGAGCTGGATGGCACAGGCTTGCTGGCCAGGTCTGCCACCAAGCCCATCCTGGGGCATGATTTTGGAGAATGTTCATCACAACAACCCATGTGAAAAGTCCATGGCACTAGGGCACCCTGCCACCAGCCTGCCTCTTCCCTGCCCTTCTGTCCCCTTCCCCATGGCACACAGCTCCCAGCTCCAGTCCCCTCATGCCACTGTCTTTTTGTTTCACACAAGCTGTTGGTCTCCCTTTCCTGCAGCCCATGGAAAGCATTGCTTGCTGAAACTGCAAGAATTATGCTAGAAAGAAGCAGGTAATTGTTATAAATGAGAGCAACAGAGCAAGCAGAACAGGAGGAGCCCAAGTTGAGCAGGCCCCTAGGTCAGTCCTATGGCAATTCCTTCTCTGCCATAGGACAGGGAAAATTCTCCTGAACAGGCAATGCAGAGTTTACCTATTTCTCACCTCTCTTCTATGAAAGCCAAGCAGGTCAAACCATCCAAGGCTTAAACTTGCAGTGACACCACAGCACTGAGCAGCCCCAGGCAAGACTGGGCTGACACTTGAGCAGGAAAAGGCCAGGAGGTTCACATCCCAGAGCCAGCTGCAGGCACTGGCACGGCAGGGACCTGAGCATTCTCAAATTCCTCGGCTGTTTTTGGCATTGTTTAATTTTTGGCAGTTTTCCCCTATTCTCTGTACTTTTTGGCTTTTGGCAGTGTGCTGAAGCAGAGGGATCCAGCTGTGCCAGGACCCAGGATGGGGCTGTACAACTGTCCTGTCATCCACAGGGCAATTATGGCTGGCACTACCTCAGGTAGGCACTGCTCCCCTTTTCCAGACACATCACTGCTGCAGGGCTGTGTTTAGTGACCTGGCTTAGGTCACTTAGCAGCTGGAAGGGGCCAGACTGACACTCACCCTTTTCAGACACAGGGAACTGATCCCTGACCCCACACACTTCATCTGCCAAAGGTGTGAGGTAGCTCAGCTCCTGGGTGAAAAATGAAACAAAAGCACACACGGTCTATAGCTAATGGAGGTTAACTCCACACTCAACAAGCACATTGCCTCCAGCAACAGCTTCCAGCTGCAAAAAGCCCAGGGTGCCTGGGAACGTGGTCTCCCAACAGCCACGCTGCCCTCTGGGGCACAGGTCCCTCTCTTAACACCATGCAAATGACATTAGAGGGAGGCAGTTGGGAGTGAGGAGGCAGGAGAGAACCTTTTGTTGAGACTGCGGAAATTTTCAGTAAAATGAAAACAAATTGCTCTAAGTAAACCATTTGTCACAGTCTGATTACTCTGCTGCCACTCTGGGAACACCAATTTGTCATGCTAGATCAGGATAACAGCAGGCTGACTGTAGGAGATGGCATCCAGCCGTCTGGCTTTCCTTGCTGCAACACGGGAGAGCAGCAGGGATCTCCTGGTAGCTCCTTCCAGTGCCCATCCCTGCCTGTGGAGCAGGGACACACTGGGGTCAGTGCAGCCAGATCCACACTGACAGACCCATCCTCCCAGCAGCCTCTTCCAGCTCCTGCAACCTGAGACCTGTCCAGTATTCTGCTTTTATTTAGCCCAGAGTGTTTACCTGGATGTCTTAGGCTGGAAATGCAAGATGTGCCTGGGCTGTGTATTTTATTCCCATCTGTCAGAGGTGGGGCAGTTCTCTTCTGTTCACTGGGCAGTTTTCTTTATCTCTCCCACAGCCAATCCTCCCTCCAGGAGATCTCTGCTGTTCATGGCCAGTGAGTGTCCCTGCATGGCTGATAAAATTCCATCATCCCATTGGGAGATGCTCTGCCCAGGGGAGGAGCCAAGCATTCCTACCTGGATCCAATCTGACACTTGGAACACCACAGCAGCCTTTGCCCACTGCATTCCCAGGGGAGCAGCTTTCTTCTCCCCTGCATTCCCAGAGGNCTCTGACTCTGGCAGTGGTGTTTTGTATTACTGCATTTTTTATTTTATTTTTATTTTCTTCCCTAATAAAGAACTGTTATTCTTGCTCCCATATTTTTTTGCCTGAGAGCCCCTTAATTTCAAAATTATAATAATTTGGAGGGAGGAGTTTTACCTTTTCCATTTCAGGGGAGGCTCCTGCCTTCCTTAGCAAACACCTGTCTTTTCAAACCAAGACACTGGACTACAAGGTGCCCACGGCAGGGATTGCTTCTGGCACCAGTGGTTGGCATAAAATTATCCTGGACTGAATTTTGGCACTGAAGTGACCTAGCAATACACCTATTGGTCATCATTTCTCTTTTAAAGTCCATGTCTCCTGTTAGCTACACCTTCAGGAATGCTGCAGCTGAGCCTGGCCCAGTCCTGATCCACATTTTCTCTCCTTGGTGATACCTTACGAGCTTCAGCATTCTGTTGGTGGAACAATTAAGAAAGAGCAAATAAAAATAGAGGAGAAAAAAACCCTCAAACTAACAAAATGCTGCCAGACTCACATTCAAAGAGGTGTTTAAACAGAGAAGATTAATGTAAGCAGGCAGCAAGTAAGGATTAGCCAAAATTCATAAAGCATGGGAAAACAGCATTAAAAAATCCCAAGTCCAAGAATTAATTCCCTTAGCCTCACTGTCCATAGCTAATAAACAATAATTTGAGTCTCCCCTGTTTGTGCCACCCTAAAGTGATGCAGCAGTTTGTAATGCTGAAACAAAACAATTAACTCCAGTCCAAGTAAAAATATCTTTCAGTCAATAAAAAGAAGGGCAAATCCCTCAAAATGTAATTTTGGGTAAATGCTCCATTCATTCCAAAACGAAATGCTTCATCTTAGATTATTGATCCTTACTCTAAACCTCTTCTCCTTTTAAAAAGGTCAATATTTAAATAAAGAAATGCCTTTTTGAAAGGAAAGCTAAACAAGTTTTCTTTGCAAACCACAGGAATGAAGTAGCTGAGAATTTCCTTTTCTCTTCTTTTCCATTTATGGATTAGGGTTTGCCAGGTCCTCACTGAGCCAGCAAATCATGTCTTTTCTTTCTTCTTTACTGATATATTTATTATATCTCCCCAGCTTTTCCCACTGCTCCTCTGGCCAGCAGCAGATGGGAATGCCTGGACCTGTCACCCACCACACAGTCCTGGTCCAACTCCTTCTTGAAAGTCACAAAATCTGGGGAGAAGAGGCAATGAGAGATTCCAGAACACATCATTCCCACAGAACAGCAGCAATCAAAGCATTCAGTACTCACTGAATGAAAAAACTGTGGGGTATTTTAGGAGCATTGGAATACTCCATGGCAAGGAAAGACAAAATGCTCCTGAATTCTATAAATGCCTCCTTGCTCTTAGTCACTGCACCCAGAGCTCCAGGAATGGCTCTCAACCTGTAAGCACAGCAATCTGCCCTGCCACATGGGTCCCCAGAAGCACAGCTGTCAGTGTGAAGTGAAGCATTTAATGGAAACTTGCTCAACACACACACTGGTGGCACTGGTTACACTGCCACTGCTGGCCATTCTACTTTATCCCCTTTGATTTTAGAAACTGTAACATACCTTCAATATTTGCAATTTCTGTTTTAACTGAAGGGAAAGGCCTTTAAAAATAACATTTTAAAAAAGAAAAAAAAAAAAAAAAAAAAAAAAAAGGGCGCAAAGCAA
>VZRH01000978.1:69970-178694 GCA_013397555.1 Urocynchramus pylzowi
CAAAACCCCCCCCCAAAAAAACCAAAACAAAACAACAAAAACAAACAAACAAACAAATAAAAAAAAAAACCCTACTGATTTAAGCATTGATATTACTGCCTGGAAGGTAATAATACCTACTAGGAGATCATAATTCCTTAACTATTAATATTTGTCTTAATCTACTTTTGTAGAGCTTTGAGCAGCTGCTTCCCAGGGATGAACGTGAGTGGTCACTGCAGCTGAGAGAAGAAGTTCTATGGGGAGGAAGCTGCCTGGTTATCAACAGTATTTTGGGTCCTAACAGCAACAGTTGGTCTTATCACCCCATCTTTACATCAGTTGCAGACGACCACACCTGCAAACCAACGCAAGGGAAGTGGGACATCAAGGTACAAAGGGGATTTCTTTTCCCCCCCGCAGAGACCATTTAGCTCTGTCCTGTCACTCAGCCTCAAGTCCCCAGTTTCCCTTCAACAGGTTGGTCACAAGCACCCAGGAATGGTAAGAACGCCAGGGTAATGCAGAGAAAAGTGCTGGGAATTCCAAAGGCAGGTTCAGCGTGTGCTTCTCCAGTTCACAGAGCACAGGGACTTTCCTTTCTACTGTGGCCCTGCCAATTTCAATTGATCCGAAACCAACTTGCATTTTCTAAACGTTGCTGCCGAGTCTGAACTTCGGAGAGAAATCCAGTTGCTGGAAATTAAAGTTACCAATTAAAAATCAGTCTATTTATGTGGCTTAGGGGAGCTGAGAAGGAGAAAGGGAGAGAAAGGAAAAGCCAAATAACTCATTAAGTGATCTATATTGTGCCAGTACAGCTGGCAATTATAATTATCCTAATAAGACTTTTCCACTTATATAAGTCTTTCCATTCAGGGATCTCAAAATACTTTGCAACCACTAATGATGCTGGATTCATAACATTCCTGACCTCATTTACAGGCAAGGGAATTGAGGAAAAGAGAATAAATACCATTTTCTGTAACAGAGAGCTTTCATTTTGTAACTGCCTGTAAAGTTTACACTTGAAACTAAATCACTCTTAAAAATCAGGGTCTGTTCTGAGCTCTTGAGCAGGCAAAAGTCCTAGACTCACATTGTGAGTGCAAAAAAAACCTCCCAGAAGAATAATGAGAATTGTGTGAACTGGGACAGGCTGTCTGCAAACCTTCTGCAAAGAGCCTTTGGTCACCAACATTTATCACCCTGGACTAATGCAGAGAACTTCTTTCTGCCTCTGCTCCAGCCACAGAAGCATCCTTGCCACTACCTGAAAGAGTAGTCACATGTGGGATGGGTGGTATCAGTGTCCACGTCTGCACACCCTTGGGGTTGGCTCCTCTGGAAGGAAAAATGAGAAAGAAGTAAAATTAAATCCTGGGAAAAGAAAAAAATGAGGTGGAACAATGTCTTGGTTTGAAAGACAGGTGTCTGCCAAGGAAGGCTGGAAAATATGACCCCCTTCCCTCCAAATTATTATACCTTTGAGGTTAAGGGGCTTTCAGACAAAGATATGGGAAAAGGAATAAGAGTTCTTTACACATATAGAGCTATATATGTATAACAAGGCAAACAAACACCAAACAGAGCACAAACCCAGTCTCAGCCTCTCTCAGCTGTCAGGAGCTGGTGAGGCACAACATTCAGGCTTTGCATTTCTAAAAATCAGATGCCATGAGCTTAGATTGGAGCACTGAACGGAATCAGAGATGCAGGGGAAAAAAAAAAACAAAAAAAAAAAACTTCTGTAGAAAACACTAAAAGAATTTGAATAACTTGAAAGAAGAAAACTGAGACAGGAAAGAATGGCACCTTTTATCTATGGTTTCTACTTCTGGGGATAAAAAATTCTGGTTTTTATTTCTGTGATAGCTAGGATAAAACCTGTCAGAGGAGGGTTCAGAAGCACAGGAGAGGCTCTTGCCCTGCACTAACACAGTAAATATTATCCCAACAATCCACTCCCCTGGGAAAGAGCCTCTCTCTGTGGACCATACAGGACCCTCCCAGTGAGATCAGCCTTTTAAAGAAAAAGCTGGCCCTTAGAAATAATTCACCTGTAAATAATAATTCACCTGTAAACACGTTTGTGCTTGCTGCAGGGTTTGTGTTAGAGGAAAAAGGCTTGTGTAGTAGGTTGGGACCAGAAAAGACTCAAAATTAAGGGAGAATTGCAGCTTCCATTTGGGGGCTGCAAACTGCTGCCAGCACCATTCACCCCAGGGCTCTGAGAGCCTACAAAACATGCTTACACTGGCAGCCCACATTTTAGAGTTTTACAGAATAGGGATGTTACTTTTAAGGCAGGGAGGAGCTTCTAAAACTATTTTCTGCAAAAATAAAAGAATTTTACTCATTGCAGACCACTCACGAATCTGCTAGAGAGGAGTCTTGTAAATTCTCCTTTGTGTGGCTCTTCTCCACCCAGTAATCTTCATCTAAAAATGAAATTAACTTTCTTTCTCCCATCATTGAAATTCCCTGTCCAAACAGATAGCCAAATAATGTTAATACTGATTTTATTCTGAAAAGTACACAAAAAAGGGAAATTTTCTGATTATTAATGGAAGAAAAGCCCTATTTAGCATATCTAAATGTAAAGTGCAAGATTGATAACCCATACAATAGCAATCATGAAAAAGTTACAAGATGGAATTATTCTCTCAGGGCTTTTATCAAGGTACTTACCATAAGTTAAATGTGAAATTCACACAGAAATCATTCAGAGAATTCGGCACTCACATACTTCTCTACTCCAAACAATTCCCCATGCAACAGTAAAATTCTCTCTTTATGAGTACATAATTCTGGTTGTGTCAGCAATTAGCACGGGAAGTTTTAGGAGTGTGCTGCATTTTTTTAAGAATTAGAGGGAAGCATGCATTGCAGGCAGCCAGGATGCTCTGGATATTTTGGATTTGCTGCCTCCTGGACACACAGAGAAAGGGGATGTGGGCAGTCACACCCACCCAAAGCCTCTCCTCTTCTACAAGAGAGTCCCAGCTGAAGCTGCCTCCCACACTGAAAACACTGCTGGAGAATTGAACACTGCAGGAGATTTGAAATTAAGATTAAATTCTGTCCCAGGGGAACCCCTTGGTCAAGGGAGATGAGGAGCATCAGGCTCTTTATTCTCTCTGTTCCAAAAGCACTCCTAATTAGGTATTACTAGGTATTATAACTATTAGGCATTATTATTAGGTATTAATCCATGTTTCTCATTGAGGAGAAGCTTTAGTTACTCCTGACAGTCACTGGAGGGAATTCCTGCTGTGCAGAGAGCAGAGCAGCATTCTCCTGCCTCATACCCATGACAGGAAAAATGCAGCGTGCCATATAGCTGAAAGTACATTGTGGTATTTATCAGCTGGTCTTCAGCAAGTAAAAGAAGGCCCATGTTAGGTCCTCCAGGGAGGAAAATAACCCCCTTTGTCCTTTCAGCTCTTGATAAATAAGTATTTTCAGGAGGCAACATGCAGCATTAATAGGGACAGGAGCAAATCTTTATTTGTTTCCCTTCCTCTCTCTGCCTCTCATTCAATTTTGTTGCACACCTGGACTCTGGATCTGTGCAGGGACCATGCTGGGGAATGAGGTGAGCAATTATATGGGATTTAAAATTTGTCTGACCCCTCCATGTCCAGCAGTAAGCTATATTTCCTAAGAGGGGAATTTCGAAGGCCAGATATTTTTGTGTGCCCAAATTTTAATCTATGTAACCATTTTAAAATCACAGAAGTGAGAGAGGAAAAAAAAGCACTTTTAAAATGCCATGCTGGAAAATATGAAAAACAAGCCTCCACAAACAGAAGCTCAAGCCTTACCTCAATGGAGCCAGAGGTAAACCCCAGGATTTAAGAATATCTGAACAGGAATAGACTTGACTAACTCCAAAGGTGGTACCACAGACAGGAACCATCCTTCAAATTCTGTTTTTTGCCTTAGCAGATGTGAGGGCAGTAGGAGAGATGCTCTAATACCCCTAGCCAGGTTGGTGGGTGCTGGCAATGCCAAACACCTCCAATATTCAGCTTTGCCCTGAGGGACAGACAGAAGCTGTTCCAATCTTCTAATGACATAAATTTACCAAAGAAGCCAGAAGAGTGGAAAATGGAAGAGTTTGTAAACGCAAAACTAATTTTTTTAGAAAAAGTTTCTAAGTCTGGCACCAGAAGTCCCCATTAAATACATTTGTTTCTTTCCATATTCATTAACACAATTTGCTATTTTCATCACACTAATGATAGGACTTCATTACCACTGCACAGGGCCTGTACATATTCTTATGAACTCATTTTAGGCACTGTGTCAAGGTTTCTTTGCATAGGCAGATGGGGTTTTTTTGGGTTTTTTTTTTTCATTTTCCTTAGCCTTTGTGGTTCAAAATTTTTGCTAGTTTTCTTTCTATTTTAATTGTTTTAGTTGGAGCCATTTGGAGCAAGACACTTTAAAGAAATCTCTCTAAGGGAATGAAAAAGGTTCTTTCTTTCTTCTTACATTTCTAAGCCATACTTCAAAAGAGGAACACAGGGCACTCATGGTGCTGCTTTGGAGTCAGAAGAATTAAACCCTCTGCACACAAGCAAAACACTGAATATTTGAGTCACCTGTGACAATGTGTCCACAGGATTGTGACAGCTGTAGGAAAAGCTGCTCTGGACACAAATGAGGACCTTATAGTGGCCCTTTAGAAGATAAAATTTATCCCCATTTTTGTAGTGTGCTCCAGCGGTCACAGTAAAAAAAATCCCATTTGGATTCAGAGAATAAAATTAAATTTATCACAGAGATAGCCCCCTTAGGCTGCTTCTATATTATTTTTGATGGGGGATTTTTTATTTTATTTCATTTTCAGCTGGATGAATGGGCCAAGAGCAACAGATATTCACCAAGGCCAAGTGGCAGGTCCTGGACTGGGATCACAACAACCCTGGGCAGGTTGGGGAAGGTGTGGGTGCCCAAGGAAATGCCCTGGGGGTGCAGGTTACAGCAGCTGAACATGAGGCTGGGGTTTAGGTCACCTTAATATAAGCATCAAAACACTGCATTTGAAAATGTTTTGGTGTCACTGTGGCAGTCTGAATGTGGTCACTGGTGTGCAGTGAACACTCCTTTCAGCTCTCTGCTACGCCCACACTGTTCCAAATTACAAGTGGCATGAAAGACTTTCAAAATTGTCTAAATATATCTAACCCACAGGTTGTTAATTGCAGCATGTCAAGCCTCAACTTTCCATGAGAATAAATTTCCCCCCTCAAAGAGGAAAAACAGAACAAACACTAAAACTTACCAAAAGAAAAAAAAAAAAAAGGAAAAGCTTTACAAACTGAAATGAGAATATCCTTTCCCAAAACTTTCTTACAGCTGGAGTACCTGTGTAGCCTTGAAGTCCAGGGAGTGAGGAATTGGAAACTTTTTGGCTATTTGTGAGCTTCAAGCTGGACACAAATTTGAGACTATGTATACAAAATAAATTCATATGTATACTAAATATATATATATACATATAGACACACATTTAAATTTCTACATGTATTATGAATTAACAATTATTCAGATTAATAGCACCGTGTTGCTTTCTTCACTTCAGCCTTCTGCCTCCACCTACCACGTTTTACACTTCAACTTCCAGCTTGTGTAGGCAAAACCAAGCTTCCAGCCTCTCCCAACCTTGCTGGCAGCATCCTTTCCACCTCAAACCACAACAGCCCAAAGAATAACCCCAAACCAGCAGCCTCAGCCTACAAGGTACCTGGCTGCCAAGGGGTTGGAGGGGCTGCAGTGTGTGGAATGTGCCTGATCTCTCCCCTTGGATCAGGCACATCATGACTCCAGCCTGCAAAGTTCCTGCTTAAGAAAGTTGTTCTTCAACTCCTTCCTTCTTGAGATATTTGCTAAAATCCTGCCTGGAACTCGTGGAAGAGCACAGCTGAGTGGACTGGGCACCAAATGCATTTCACTGTAGTGCATTTGTTACTGTGCCCTGCCACGTGGATCGACATCAGGGGAAGATCAGATGTATTTCAGTGTGCATGTGGATGATGATTTCCTCCCTAAATTAACTAACTTTCAATCAATGAATCAACTTTTCTCTCACAAAGAAGAAAAGACAGCTAAAATGTATACTGTGCAGAAAAATACAGTACAAATGTATTGAATAGTCCAGAGATAATATGTCCAGAGACTGCAGTCATTTAAAAGCCCTCAAATGTTATTTTGAAAATTGCTTTACCAAGCTAATAAAAAGGGAACCAATGTAAAACCCCAGAAAGATACATATTTATTAAGGCTTTTTCTCAATTTTTCACAATTACTGAAGGTTAGAATTATTTCTTATTTGCCAATAAAAGATTTTCTAAGACTCTTCAGGTACACATTACAGAGCAGTTACCCAAATGATCACAGCCAAATGAGACTACTTGGAAATAAACTGGTTGTATGTGTAACTAATACATTTAGCATTATGTGTGAGTTTCCAGGTTTTCAAAAAAAAGCTAAAAGAGTTATCCATGCAGCCATAAAGAATATTTACCCCTCCAAAAAGACTGGCTGAGACCATATATGCTGATAGATGTGGAGTCTGGACATATCAGAGCTCACCTGTGTTTGTCCTGGAGAAGGTACAGAGCAAAACAATCCAGGACAAAGTGTCACCAGGTACCCCACACTGGGGACAATGCAGAGATGTGCTGTGGGAAAGCTCTCCTTAGAGTTACCAGCTCATGGATTGGCCAGCAGGACTGCAGAGTCCTTGTCCTTCAAACTTGTCCTTGGCCTTAAAAAGCCACTTTTAAGGGCTTTGCACCCAGAAGAGCCACAAGGTGATTTTTAGCTCTGTGGAGAAAGTACAAGCATGAATATCTTTTCTTTCCTTCTTGCTCTATAGCCTCAGAGGAGAGACTTCATTTCACACAAGTGTGATTTTACAAAATCCTGGCAGTCTCAAAAGCAAAAGAACACAGATAATATTATCCAATATAACATGCAACCTCTATAGCAAAACAACTACAGCAGCTACACAAAATCACAAACATGTTTAGATGCCTTGCTTGTGTGTTGTTGGAACAGTCCTTGCAAATTGCCATTAAAATACATAAAATCAGAAGAAAGGAACAGAGTTTATTAAGATTGCATATGCATTCATGACTTTTGTAATCCTTAACTGAGCTACACTGTAGGGCTAACAGGCTTTTCCAGGTGTAATATGAAAGGAGGGAACACTGCAGGGGTAAGAAGCTCACCTCAGGACAGACTCAGTTTCCCTCTCACAGTGAGGCACACTGATCCCAGCCCTCACCCAGAAAGAGCACATTGCCTTCCACAGAAGCCTCATGCAGCAGGAAGCAGAAATGCAGGTCCTGTGGCAAGAGATTTTCCCTGTGGGGGAATCAAAAGCCTTCAGAACACCCACCATGGCACGAGAGCCCTGAGCCAGGCAGGTTTGGGCAGCAGGGTCCTGCCCCCAGGGCTCTGTCACACACTGACTCTATGGGACATATTTTGCCTCTCAACTCCTCCCTCAGATTTCTCCCCTTGAAGGTATTTTGCAGTGCTATTTGACCCTTGCCAGCCAGTGTAATGAAGTGCTTTTGACAGGATGCTGCTGGCAAGCTCTAGTGCTCTGCCTACCTCCATCCTCAGGAATTTCTCTGACTCCAAGGACTGTGCTGAGTGCTCTGGACTCAGCCTGTACATTTCTGGGTGCCACATGCACTGCCTAGGGCTGCCAGTCTCTAGCACACCACAGCTGTCCCTGCACTTTTCCTTCTCTGAGGGATTTATTCCTCCCCTTCACTGGCACAACAGCCCTGCTGAATGAGTCTGTATATGCTTTAATTTCTGCAAAACTCAATCATCAACTTGTCTCTAGGGAGTCTTTTCCAAAGGGGAAACTGTTGTCATTTTCTTCAGAAACAGGGCATAACATTACCTACACAAGTTTTCTTGGAAAAGACAAGCTGTGATGCTACCAAGCTCCAGCAGCTCCTATTGCAAATGACGCCCAGGTGTGAGAGGTCCAGAGACCCCAGGCTTTGTCCCCAGTTCACCCTGTCCATCTTCTCTGTAGTTCTTGCAAGTCCCCAGCTTGATAAATCTGCTGCTGCTCAGTTATTTTTTAATTATCTCATTTCCCTCCAGCACATATTGATGCCACTGTGCTATAATCACAGGAGTTGAGGCAGGGTAAACTCAGGGGAGGGGGTTTTGGATTTGTTTATTGACGTCCTTTTTGTAATCTACTGCCAGTGTGGAAGTGTTATTACCTCTAAGCTTTGTCATGGCAGCACAGCTCTCTCACAGAGACCCTGCTACCTACCCTGGGGCACTGAGCCACACTGCCCACATCAATAATCCAGGAGTCAATTGACAATCTGGAGTCCTAACAACAAACAGCTCCTGACTCCAGCCATGCCATGCCACTAAAGGTTTGCATTTTTAGTTCTCTGGCACAAGCCAGAGCATCTCTGCAGTGGCTCCTCCACCCACACATTTTTTGGGTGCTGTGTGCTCCTTCTTACCTTTATCACAGTGCCAAGGCTGACAGTGATGCCTTATGAAGGCTGACTTAGAACAGAGGCTAGATGGAGCTAAAGAATAAAGTAGGAATTTATTAGGAGGCCTCAATGGATCCACCTTGGGCAGCACAAGAGCCCAGCCAGGGCTACACCCAAGATGGACCCAAAATGGTCACAAAAAGGACAACCAGTGTTTCACACAGGGTCTCTCACTTTTATAAGTTCTTGTCCATTTGCATATTGGAGTTAATTGTCTAATTACAGCTTTAGCCCATGAAGTCCCATCCTTCTTGTTTTACTCTCTTCAGTCCATGCTGTTTATGCTCTTGGGCCTGAGATTTGGGTGGTTGTCATTGGGTCCCAAGCTTGGAAAGGAATTGTTTTGTCTACCTCCTCCGTGAAGAAAACTTACCATTCCCTAATATGAAGCTCAGAGCTACACACTAAAGTGTACATATATATATGAAAAATATAAAAAAATATATATAAGCTCAAACTTATAAACTGAAAAATATAAAAGCTAAAACTTGAGGCATCAACAGGGCACTCAGAGCTAACTTGTTTGTGTCATTTCAGGGCTCCTCAATGACAGAGCAATCCCCTCCAGCCTGTTTAGAAAGACCCAGGACAGACACCTGCAATCTGAGCCCTGTGTCTCATTTCCAGAGTAGAGCTTGGCATTTTGGGGTCCAGTGTTTCTCATTCTTCATGTGCCTTAGCTGCCCAGCCTACAGAGATCCCAGAGAGTCTGAAGCACAACATCGTTTCCCTGGAAGCTTTTACCTCTCTAATTTTTGCTTTTTCTCTCAAAAGTCCTCTGTCTCAGCTAAATGGCAGATCAGAAAACAGCAGGGGAATCCTGAGACTTGCACAAAAGCATTTGCTTCTAGAAAACCTTTGGCTCCAAATCCAGCAGAATCAGAAGAAAGCTGCTCTCCTGATTGCTCCTTTTGGAAACCAAATCAACCCAAATCAAGAGAGGTTGTGTAACTCCCACTCCTCTGACACAGCTCTCTGGGCTCAGCAGAAGCAGTGGAGGATCACTCTCCTGAGTGCTTTCTGCCAGGAAACCATGCTCCAGTGCTCCCTGTGATAGCTGCTGGGCAGGAACCCATAGCCAGTCAAGCACTGAAACAAATCTGAGGCCACTTGCTCCTACCAAACATCATTCTTCTTCTTAACCTCAAAATAATCAGTGGGAAACTACATGACTCATTGCTTCCTTTTTAAATCCCTGGCAACACCCCACACACAGGTAAGAACTGCCTACACAAAGCAGTTTAGGAAGGTATTTGCCTCTTTCAGGACTCTTCTCTAAACAGCACCATGCATGGGTGAAAACTGCTCTACACATTGCTTGCCTTAAAAAAAAACAAACAAACTGGTAATACCTCTATCTAGACCAGTGGAATACTTACTTGGCCTTATATATGTTGAAAATAATGTGATTTGATTTCATTCTAACTACAACCCCAGGAAAACCTACATCTGGTTTGGCAGTACCTCTACATAAATATACAAGAAGTCATTCACTTCCATATTTTTCACATTATTGCTAGTACAAGCATCCCTGGTAACCCTCCTTGTGTCTTTCTAGAGGGTAAGCCCTACCCTTAATCCTCACCTCCAAATACACCACGATAACCAGGCTCTGACCTAATAGCCAGAATGGTCCTTCTCATTGCAATTATAAAGGGTTAATGTATACCTATAAATGTATATTTCTATAGGTCTGAAATACTTGTTTTATATATACATGAGCCTCCCCATGGAGATACATACAGACATGTATGTATTTATGGGGAAAAAGACCTTCTTTCCTTTTGAAATCCTATCTCTAACCTTGACACCAGGTGAAGGCCATTTCCCAGCTCAGCTTTTAAGATCAGCAAAAAATTATGGAAAAATAGTTTTCCAATTACTTTCTGTCACAAAGCCTAGCTTTACCATGGTGGACATCCAACAATCAGCAATATGGGAAACTGGTGTCTGCTGTAACCCTAGAGAAAGCTTGTCTCTCCTTATTGCTCATGGAATATCCAGAAGCAAACTGTTCTCTTCACTCCTTATCTTCTGAAATCCTAAATTTACCATGTCTAATTTGGTGTATCTTGACAATCTATTTTCCGCTGCAACATTGATCTTGAAAGATTTCCCCTTGCAGGAATTCAGCCTCATTTTAGGTTGCTAGACCTATACAATAGAGTGGGAACTTTTTCAGGCTGGAAACCCAGCTTGAATGGAGAGTAAACTAAGCCAGCCAAGTGCTATACCTCCTCCAAAACTGGGCCCAAAGCTGTGCCTTTAATCCTTTCCCTACTATTCCTCATCCTTTCTCATCTCCTGGCAGTGATCAAGATGAAACTACTACAAACACTTCAAAATTAATATAATTACCAGTTTACATTAAATGTGAGCCAACCATCTGCTGACACCTGTCCAGTGCAGTTTGTTTCAGAGACACCTGAAGAAGGCTGCAAACTCACACCCAGGGTTTGCTGTCAGGAGGAGACAGGCAGAAACCCTCCTTGGAAAGCACCTGGGAAATCTTAGACACTCCAATCTTATCAGAGGTTTCCTGTTAAAACAGCTCTTCCTTTGATTTTCATACTGCAAGTGAGATTAAGAAAAATTAGTTTCCTGCATGAGTTCCAAGGCCTTTGTGAATATAAACACAGGTGAATTCCTCTTGCATGTAAGTAATTGATGGGATTCAAACATCCTGACAACCCAAAACATTGAATTAATTATTTGAAATTATCAAGATTTTTTATTTGCTTGGGGTTTCTTTCATTTTCTCTGAAGAGGAGTGAAACACTCTGAGAGATCACATTCTTTGTTCTCTTCCTCCAAATTAATTAGAATAAAATAGGAAAAAAAAAATCTCAGAAAAACTAAACCCATAATTCTTCACTCAATTATTTCACTTTTTTCCAGGACTACAATCTGGTTGCAATCACTCTTTCATGCTCTGTGAATCAGGGGTCAAGTGTGTATTTGAAGAACTGGTTTGAGTACATAAGTTAATTTTCAGAGGTAATAAGGTTGTATCCCACCACAGCAAATCCAGTTTGCTAGTCCCAGGCAAGAGAAAATCTTATACTAAAAGCCTAAAATACCTGGGCTCCATGTTTTGTGATTAGATTTTTGAAACCTAAGAAGAAAAATGCGCTATCCTGAGCTTTTCTTATGGTTCCCAACTTCTGGATGGCTATGAGGAAGAGTCCACTGCAACCTCTTTATTTGCAGTGGGCAAAGAGTTTTACACTCTTTCTACTGTATCCAGCTGTTTATATTCATTATGTTCATGGAAATACTGTATTTTGTGACTCCTGATCTCTTGTGCAAGGTTAGAATAAACAGCTTCAAAAGTTACTGTGGAAAGAATGACAGACTATCCCCTCCAGAGACAAATTTTATATCTGAAGCCAGGCTAAAAGAGCAGGAAGAGATTTGGTATGGATTCACATAAAACTTGAAAGCAGAGTTAGGAATCTGACTTCAAGACCCTCCCTGAATCCTTACAGAATCTGGATCCAGCAGTTCAAAGCTGGGACCCATCTGAACACAGAAAGCCCCAAACCATGGATCATCCCAGTCCAATTTTCACTGGGGACACTTCTGTTCAGGAATTTTCTTTTTTGTGTGCTGCTTCACTGGAGCTTGATAAAAATCAGACACAAAACAGTCACAGTTAACTAAAGACTAAGCAAAAAAGGCAACAGAATGTACTGACTTTACAGTCAATTAATATATGAATATTAAATGTGTTTCCCCTCTTCAGCCCTCTTGTTTTCTCATGAGTTCTGCCAAGGGGCATTGTGCTTTGGATATTCAGATACTTCTCAATTCTGCAATGGTTTTCTAGTTGAAGTCATGCATAAAGGGATGGAAAACATAGCCTGCTTTACTGAAATCAGACCCTCTGAGCACTGATGAGCTATTTTTAATATTCCTAACACATGAAGCCTCTGCTACATGGCATTTATGTAACTTTTCTTTGTTTAGTACCACCTCCATCATAACATAAGTATTTGCAGATCACTGAAAGTAGATCTCTTTAAAAGCATAAGCTACCTTGAACACATTAAATCTGTAAAAACCTATCAGGTTTATAAAGAAATAATTGAGTGATAGGGCCTTGTTTGAAACAAAAGGAAAAACTACCTCAATATAAATTATTTTCCATTATCAGAATTTAACTTCTTCAGCTCCTCCTCAATAAATTCCTTGGCTTTTACTATAGCTGCCTGTGCTGAAATGTTGCTGAGACAGGCAGACCTTGTTAGACACCCAGAATAGCCAGTTTAAATTTTTCTTATATTAGCAAGTAGGTAGAAATCTTTCTTTTAACTTATTCAAGGCAACAAGGCAAGTACCAGGCAGGGACTTCTGTCAGAGTGTCATCTCAAAAGACTTCATCTGGGACAGGGAACCTGCTTATTTGTTCCTGTGTACCACAGATCTTGGGGCCACAAGTGTAGGTGAACTCATGATTTATTGAGTTTCCAGGGAGCCTAAGGCCAGCCTGTGATGGGCTGTGCAAAATTCTGTTGCAGAAATCACATTAACACTCACATCCTACCTCAATTTGATAAATTGAACACTTGGACATGTACAGTCAGGATGCAATCTGTTGGCCTTTTAGTGCCCATCACCCCCCACACCTGGCAAAGGCTGCAGTGGCCACACACCTGTTTTACAAGCAGGGAAATGGAACATAAATCCATTTCATCCAGGAAACAAGAGGTGCAGAGCAGTGAACCCCTTTGGGCAGCACCTTTCCCTTTCAAGCTCTTTGTGAAGGCTGGTTTTGCCTGTGCTGAAATCAACAGCAATTTACACCCAGTGCCTTTATGCCAGTGGTTTATGAAGGAAGTGTTGGTGTGGGAAGTGGCCAGCAGCAGCCCAGCTCTGCTCTAATGACAGTCCATGTACTTCCCTGCTGACAGAATCACCTCTGCTCACTCCTTTGGAAATTCTTTTTTAGAAATTCCCCTTGTCAGGCAATGACAGATAAAGCCTCCCAGGGCTGATGGGCTGTAGATCAGATTACCACAGAGGGAATTTCACAATCACACTAGATTCCAATATTTTTTTTCTCTCTTTATTCTGGCTAAGAATTCAATTTTCTTTTATATGAAAAAATATGGCCAGCATATTTTTCTCATCTAAGTTGAAGGTAACTTCACTTAGAATAGCTTTGCTAGAAGCCCTTCTCCTAAATGTAGTGCAATGAACTTTGCAGCTTCTTTCAGTTGCAGAATGCCCTCCATTTTCACTGGCTTGTCCTGATCAGACCTTTATAATTCTGACTGATTTCCTCTGTGGTTCATGTTCATGCCAGGCAATAAGGTGGAAATTTTAATAATACAGTTTTGGGTGCAATGTTATTCACAGGTCTGCATCAACTACTGTGGCTACACTCCTGGAATTACCCTCTTCAGTTATATCTATTAATTTCCCATGAAGTTTAAGAGTTCTCTATATGTTATGCCCCTAACCTGGAGCCACATCACATTGGTTTTCTAAGCAGTTTCTACTTCATTTCATCTCAAAATTCAAACAAAATATTTCTTACAATGTATTTTACTGTTCAAGTTTTCTTGCTGGTATCATGGCCAGGCAGCAGTTTAATTTTTTTAGAGTGTTCTCTTGCAAGTATAGACAGACTCACTTATGAGATTCAAGCAGTACAAGGAACTCTTTTTATGAGCCTGATCTGAATTTTGATTCTCTAATAAAAGTTGGAACAGGAGACAAAATTGGTGTGATTTAATTTATAATCTCTGAACCATGCTGTAAATGTAGCCCTCCTTCTCTGCTTTCAAACCAGTTCCAATTTATTCCTGTGTATTATTTACACAGATCCATTTACTGAATACTTTATTAAGAGATTTTCAGGTTGGTCTTGCTGCTTGGAGTTATTTTACATAAATTGAGGGACAGCTACTGGTTTGTTACCCTGTTTAGTATACATGCAGCAAAGAGGAAGATCACCTAAAACACACAGTATTGTTTCTGCTCCATCAGGGCCCCACAGAAGACACTTGTACTGTCTGAAGAAAAATGTATAGCAAGCAATGAAATCCCAGAAAATAATCAAGGAGTCATAGCTGAGTTTGTGAAGCTTGTCTCAGCTGCTTGTGCTCAGAAAATTTCATATTGTGAGCTAGGAAAGAGGGTCGAAATCAAAATCAAGAATAAGGGCATTAGGCACTTTGAAGGAGCAGTCTGCTCATCTGAGGAATTCAGCACTTCAGTTGGCAAAATGCTGGACATGACCATGCAGGCACGTGGGACAACCTGCTTTCTGAAACCAGGAGAGGCCAAGCTCCTCTCAGCACCCACAGTCCTGGTGACTTGGCAGTAATGATGCCTTAAGTTTTAGCTGTTATATTTTTCAGATTCTGTGCTGCCTATGTGTGTAGGTCTGAGCTTCATATTAGGGGATGGTGAGCTCTTTTCACAGAGTAGGGAGACAAAACAATTCCTTTTCTAGTTGAGGGCCAAGGACAAATGATCCAAATCTCAGGCCCAAGAGCATAAACAGCATGGAAGAAAGAAGAGAGAAAAACAAGAAGGATGAGACTTCATAACCTAAAGCTGTAATTGCACAATTAACTCCAATATACAAATGGACCAGAACTTAAAAATGGACCAGTTGTCCATTTTGTGACCATTTTGGTTCATCTTGGGTGTAGCCCTGGCTGGGCTCTTGTGCTGCCCAAGGTGGATCCATTGAGGAGATCCTTTTAAAAAATCCCTACTTTATTCTTTAATTCTGCCTAGCCTCTGCTCTAAGTCAGCATTCTCAAGGCATGAGTAAAGCACTGCTAGATTCCAGAATGTACCAGCCACCCCCAGGATCAAGAACAGGCAGAGGTCTCTTTCCAGAACACTTCCAACTCCAAGACAGCCCATGGAGAGCTCCAGAAAGGAAAAGCACAACCCTTCTGAGAGCTGTTAACCTAGGGACACTATTTTAATTACTCAAATTGCAATAAATATTACAGGTAAAAATACAGCAGAGATGACTCAAAAATATCCACTTATGATTCTGGGATATGCAGTAGGAACATTACCATAATAAGCTCTGAAGAAATTCAATGAAAACTATTACAGCTCCAGGAAAGACACATAAAATGAGTATAACAATATCTGCCTGACAGAGAAAAAGGAAGAAAGGTACATAATTTAGAGTACTGCTGTTATTGCCTTTAAGACAGATATAAAATGAGGAGTATTGCAGTTACCTAATTCTGGCAGACACACAGTGAAAATCATTAGTTATCTAGCTGTAAGGAGGATGTGTAATGTGGAGTATTATTGTTACCTGTCCTTAAAAGACAGCAAAAAAGAGGGGGAGAGAGTGGTAATGGAAACCTGGACTGTTACCTGGCTCCAGAAGGCAGAAATTATGGGAAGATTTGCTGCTGCTCATAGCTGTGCTTTACAGCTACTAATTCATGGAAGGAGGGCTGGGGAAAATGGAATGGTCTGACTTATACTATGGCTGGTTGGTACAAGGCCAGACTTCCAGCTGGGTGCAGCTGATAAAACTCACTCACTTTAGTGTGCTGACTTTGGGTCTGTGGATGGAGATGAGAAGATGGGAAGGCAGGAGCACCACAGCCCTCCTGGAGCCAGGACAGACTGTGCCAGTGATGCCTTGGACTGGCTACCTAGAACAGAGGCTAAACAGAGTTAAAAATAAAGTGAGTATTTATTAAAGGCCTTTAACAGATACACCCTGGGCAGTGCAGGAGCTGGCAGAGGCTACACCCAAGCTGGATGATGGTCATGAGTTCTCCAGAGATATAAGTTTTGTCTATCTGCATATCAGGGGTTAATTGTCCAATTACACCTTCAGGTAATGAAGTCACATTCCCTCAGTTTGCTCCCCCCAATTTACTTTTGTTTATTGTTTTCAGGCCTGAGGCTGTGATGATGACCTTGGTTCTCAGGCCTGACCAAACTGTAATGAGAGCTTACTAAAACTCTATATAGAGTTCAGAGTTCTACACTAATCCAATACAGGATCTGAAAAATATAAAAGCTAAAACTTAAGGTATCACCAGGTGTCCTGGGGGACAGGACTTCCCCTGGATCCCCACCTGGATCCTCAGCTGCAGCAGCCTCCAAGCAGGCACCATTTCTCCATGCACTCCCAGGAGCAGGAAGCTGTGGGCAAGAGCAAAGGTCCAGAGAAAGGGATAGCAGAAATGTAGTTTTTGAGAGCTCTGTGACACAGGATGTAGAGACACAATACATTTACATTTCCATAGAGGGAAAAAAAAATGCTTGAAGCTTTGTGTAGCCATCAGGGTCTATCCCTTCCCTGGATGAATGATGCCTACTTACCCACCTTCAGAGCAAAGGGGCAACTGGGAAAAAAGTTTGTTGTTTTGTTTTTTATGCCTTTATCACAAGATACACTCATGGCTCAGATGGCACAGATGCTAAGTGGAATACCTTTCTAGATCCTCCCCCACTCCTCTGTATTTTCCTCATAGTCAGGCTTTGAATTTCTTTTCCAAGGGTGTAATACTGACAACACTTAAGGGCCAGTGAAGTGTTTCATTTTAGCTCACTCAGTTTTAAGGGTCAGATCCCTTATTAAATTCCCAAGAAACACAAAAGAAACTCCACTGCTGCTCAGATTAATCCTTTTTTCCTGTTTTGACCACTATTTGCTGTCCATCAGGTGGAAAAATGTGAAGTTCACCTGAAACAAGTGAATCTTGTGATTAATTTGTAGCATTGAAGAAGAAAGGCAGTCCAGAGAGCAAGGAAGGGAGCACTGAGTGGGCACGGAACACTCGCCTTGCATCCACAATAATTCCATCCTTTCTTCTGACAACATGTCATCAGATCTCATCTCCCAGGCAGTAAAATAGACCACACACCACCCTGAGGCTTTCAGGCAGAAGCTGTGGGCCTGCAGACACCCTCCAGCAATGCCCCTGCCCAGCATTAAGTAATGGTGCTGTCATCACCAGGCACCATCGACAGTGCAGCTGCTCATTGACACATCCAAGATTACCCCTGAAACTGCATCCCACTGGATCCAGCCTTTGAACCTTCCAAGCTGCAAAAGGCACCTGTGTGCTTCCCTCTGAGGGGAAAAAAGGCAGAAATCAGCACAAAGTTTTGCTGCAGTACCTGCCACACAGACATATTCCACTGAGCAGGGGAAAGCTCCTTGTGGCAGAGCCATTCACTTCTCTCTAATGAGGACAACTGCATACAAGAAGTCAAGTTAATTTGTAAATTATTTCAATTTTCACTCCAAACTCTGAAACTAAAAAAAGAGCAGTTATTTTTACTTTAATTTGCTTGTTCTGTGAGTTCTTATATTGACCTGAACTGGAAAGGATGACTTGCTGACAGGCTTTTCAGACACTGCCCCCTGTGAAGCCCCTGAGAACATCTTCTCTTGGGGACAGGTTGAGACCTTGAGCCATGCAGACCCCAAACTCCAATCCTGGACATGGAATTCCTGTCCTTAATACTGTTTTATACCCTTTGTCAGGCAATAGAACCTTGGTCTCAAACCATGTCTAAGGCTGTTAATCCTCAGCCATGTTTTTTGGCTCCCAAATGATTGTTACCAAAAAAATTGGTGGTGTTAAAAGTGGATCTAAGTTATGTAAAGTTATGCAAAGCTTTGCCCTCCTGGGTTGACCTCAGAGTCAGCAAGAAGCCACTTCAGAATGCTGTTCACTTGGTGAGGGGAGAATGGCACAATCCTGACATCATTAATTAATAAAAAAATTAATATGAATTGTAAATACCTAGTTTGATGATTATATGAATTGATACAATACCCAGAACTGAACTTCTTCTGATTCCTGGGATCAGTTGTCTAATATCAGGGACATGGTATTCTGGGAACAACATGCTGTTCTTTCATTGACTTGCCTTAGTCTGAAAATAATTTAAAAAAAAAAAATCCTGTCACCTCTTTCTTGTCTTTCCCCAGACTTTGTTTTTTTCTCAATCTCTTTTGCTTTCTAATTTTTCTCTTTTGCTGTCATTTTTAATGAGTACACTTGGCTAGATGACAGGATTTCTGCAGAAATATGTCAACATTTGTCTTCTTTCCAATACACACTGGCAAAATGTATTCAAAGACTTTGAGTTTCAGAGTACCATGTTTCTCTAACTTTCAAATTTATATGTGCATTCCACAAAATATACATGACCATTACTGTCATATTTCAGTGGAAAAAAATTATACACTATATAAACAATCTTTAAAAACAATTGGGCAGCTACTATTAAATATTTCAATTATCACTAAATTTCAATTCTCTGAGGAGAGATGAATATAAAATATATCAATTCTATTACATTATGACACAAAATAATCTAAGAAACTATCTAAGAAACATGCAAGAAATAAATTCAAGAAAATTCTCAAGCCCAGCCTTCATATTAACATTCACTGCCAATCTCTGGGCATGGGTCCTGCAGGAATATGAGGAATCACTGACACTTCAAAGGGAAAGAAACCATGGGTTTGTGAGCACTTCAACTTTGCACCTTTTTAGCTCCACAGCTTGAGAGACTGCTAATGGTTTTGTGGTTTCCCCTAACCACTTCTCTGGCATCATAAACTTATAAGAAGTTGTTGGTTCACTGGAAAATACTTGATTGCAAGAGAAGAAAAATCCCACCATTTTCTCTCCAGTTCACTCCAGCAAGAATTACACTCCCCTGTATTGATCAAGCAGTTATCTGTTCACTCATACAAAGAGGAAAGGAAAAACAAAAAAAAAAAAAAAAAAAAAGAGGAGCTGAATGACCATGTAGAAGAAGGAAAAACAAAGAAATTCAAGTAATTTTTTGCAGATTTGAAAAATAAGAACAACCTTAGCTCTGGAGGCAATTGAATTAATTCATACCTAAATGTTCCTTTTGCATCTTTGTTTTCATTTATTTCCTGCTTGGTACCAGCCACAGCAATACTGAAAGGTAGAGCATGACAACACAATCAGATGAGATATTTGTTGCAATGGCTAATTTGTACTCAGTAAATCACCCTTACAAATGCTGTGAACTCTCCTTCCTGCTTTACTGATGCTTTTTATTCCTTTGAGAGTACAGTGAGTCCTACAGCCAAAGAAAATTCCCAGGATGCTGGAGGAGGATTTTGAATCTATGACTCCCAAACATAAAAGGTGATAAACTTGTTTTCAGGTTGCTTTGACAGACACATGACCAGAACATGTTCTAGTCACATACTTGGCCTTTGCCCAGGCACAAGTAGGGAGATAATGAGACACAGGTTTGTGCCACAGGGGATGCCCTGGTGTGTGGCAGGTTTTGGGGCAGGGGACCTGAACTCAGGAAGGCTGGGCAAGGATCTCCAGGTGAAACAAATCCCACATGGCTGCTCTGATTTGGAGCCTAATTCAGGAACAGCACGAATCTTCCCTTTGAAAACTCTTTGAAATCACTTGAAAGAAGGCAACAAAAGGCACACTCCTGGAAAAATAAGCTATGTGATTTTCTGCACCCCACAGTTCCTTCAGTGTGGGTTTAACTATCAGTTTAATTACTTCTGATTCCATTTTTTTTTCATTTTTATATTGGTTGCACTGGAAGTTCATGCAGATTATGAATGCTTCCCTCAGCAAGCTACCTGAATAAAATTCAAGTAATAATATCTCAAACCTGTGAAGATGTCATTGCTACCCTCAGCACAAAGCACATGCTGCACTCTAACAACTTAGACAGCTATTGACTCAAACCCACAATCCTTTGGCTTTCAGCTGTACTTTTGTCAAAGAAATTCAAAGAGCAAAAGAGGAATAAAGTCAAAGTGTAAGTTCAGGAATGACCCTCTGTGTAAATTCACACACTTTCATGTACAACAAACCCAGCTTTATAGCGACAAGGGTTAATGAAGATCTAATTAAGACTGACTGAGCTCCCACTCTTGCCCAGAGGAGTGGGGGTGAGCCCTGACAGCCCAGTCCATGTAGGGGAGGATGCACAGCCCAAGGGCTTGCCCACCCACCAACAGTCATTCCAAGCAGAGCCATGAAGAGAATTCCTTGGAATGCTCTAGGGAATGCAAAGAAATGCCTGTTCCCTTGCACTTCATATCTTGCTTACCCCTATCCTTTGGATGAAAACGTTGAAGAAAACTTGTTCACAGTAAGCAGAAAGGACTGGTTCTTCTTTTTTCTTTTTTTGCAATTTTTTGGGGTTTTTTTTTAACTTTGTTTTACTGACTCAGTTGTAACACTAACACAGATTTCTAGGTGAGTAAAGAGACTATTCTGCATTGTAGCAATTATTTCAAACAAAAGGTCTGAGCTCAGTCTAGTCACTGTTGAAGATTCAGACAAAGTTCTAGAGGAGCAGGTGATACATTTTGCCTTGTATCCTTAAATTTGCCTCCCTCTGCAGCTGTCCCTGGGGTGGTATGACAGCAAAGAGCTCAGCCCAGCTGGTCCCATGCAAAAGGAGCAGCCTGGTGTGAGCAGGGAGAGCACCTGGTGGTGTTCTCTGTCCCTCTGAAAACAGTGACAGCTGGGGGGTGCCCCTGGGAATCCAGGAGAGGTTTTCTTCATGGGTAAGCAGTCATCATTGAGTAGGAGGAGAGGGTAGGAAGGGGACAGAGGTTAAGGGACCAGCAGGCTGGCAGGTGCCAGCATTTCATCTAGGAGGGAGAGGGAATTCTTATTCCTGAACCACACTGTGCTGTCAGATGGGCAGAAAACCTTGTTTTGGGGGGTTTTCTCTGCCCATTTCTATGCAAATGTCCACCTTAACTAAAACCACAGAGGAGCTGTCACTCAGTATTTTGTTGTTAGTCAGAAAGGAGCTCTAAGAAAGGCAAACACCCTAAAGCAACCTGCTCTTTGCTGCCAACAAAAGCAGAGAACTCCCAGAGGCACAAGGCCAAGGCAGGGTGTTCTGGTTCCACGAGGATCCAGAATTCATGGCTTATTACCCACTTGTTCCTCCTTGTGGAGAACCCTGGGTTCTGATTCTCTCTTGGTGTCTCATTCAAACATCCACAGTATTTGCTCTCAAACTTCCATTTCAAGGGCATCACTGCTTCTCATCAGGTTTTTGCCAGTGGATATTCCAAAGGTTCCTATATCAGATGAAGTGACTTGTAGTTAAAAGCACAACAAAAATACCATAATTCATTAACACAAGGTAGAAATGCAGCATACATCACCAATAAAAAAAATTGATTTGATGTGCTAGCCTCTTTTAGCCCTTCAAAATACACCATAGCCCACAGGATTATTTCATGCATTGCACACATCTGCTGGGCACAATGGAACAAGAACTGAAGGCTCCTTTCATGGAAGATTAACTGAGAAGCACTTTGTGCAGACATGTATTCCTTGAACCACCCTCCTCTCCTACCAGAGTCATCTGCAGTGGGACAGCCAAGAAAGCTCTATGGGGCTATCATATAATAAGATTTTTTGTTGTCTGTGTATCTTTAAATCCCAAAGAAATGTCCTGGAGTATATGGATAGCAAGTGTAGCACAGCTGCACCACGTTCAGGCAGTCCCTCAATAAATGGTTTTGGATGTACTAATACATGTTAATAGATGTTTTAATAAATGTTTAATCCATATTTTAGACCAGAAGATTGATTGAACCCCTTTCATTCTCAGATCTGCTGAACAGAGGGTAAGAAAGAACAGTGCATTTGAAATACTGGTTTTCAGTGACAAATTTCAGAGTGACAAATTCAGCACAGTCAGTGTCTGCCCACCCCATTTATGCTGTCTTTGGAAGCTCAAAGGAACCCTGAAATCCTGATCCACTTTCTGCAAGCTGGTCCTAGTGGTCCTGAGGGTGTCATCCTTGTTTTATATATCAAGGGAGAGCATTAGTCTTGGGCATATTTATGGTATTATTTCACTTTGGCTAAATAGTTCCTTCCCAATTCTGTGGCCAGTTTTATCCATCAATTCCCATGAGAGGTTTACAGGACAAACTGTATCACAGAAAACAAATTTATTCCTTCCCTGATATTTGGCTTTTTTTTTACCCTGTTCACACTGAACTGAAGTTTCCTGATAAAGACATGGGCATCTTGCAGGCCATGCAAACTCAAACCTGAGGCAGGATCCTTAGTCAGAAAAGACAATACCATTGTTTGTGTCATTTTCCAAGGGATATATGGGAAATTCCAGGCTGACTGGCAGGAAATGCAGCAATGAACCCACCCATAATTCAACGTGGCAAGCACAGAACTGCAGAAGGTTGCAAAAAAGGACTTGTACTGAGTATACAGCATGGGCTATATATTTGAACATCTCACAAATCCCTTTCACTTGTTAAAATTACAGGTCAACACTGCATTTTCCATCTCAGCATTTTTTGTAAATTTTCTCATCTTAACTTTTTTGTTTCATACTCCTGCCACTCTTGTGCAGTGTATTCCTCCTGTCCAGCCTGCAGATGTGGCAGGAATGCCTTCAGGAGGAAGCTGCATTGCTGTGCCAGCAGAGATTCAGCACATGCCAATTCACATTGTGAGAGAGCTCAGTATAACCACCCCTCTTGTGCTTTCAAATTTAATTCTAGTTTGCAACAAATGATGATCCTTTGTGCTGGAGCTTCCCTTTTCCTGATCCCTGCTAATGCATTTAATCCCTTTCTTGTTGCTGGTATCTGGAGGTCTTAATGTCTTTAATACATTTATTTTTTAAGCACTCCATGGAGGTGGGAGTGACATAATGCCCAGATCACTGCTGCCTGCATATCTCTGACTGTCTGGGTCCACATGATGTGCCCCAGGTCAAAGAGGAGGTTTGTGCTTGTAGGAAGAATATTATCTGCTTACCCAAGTCAGGCTGTAATACCCAAATCACTAATGGCCTGCTATCTTCTTAGCCCAGGCTTTCTAGTCTTACTCTTGGAACTCCTCGTGGCAGAGATTTCTCTTACGCCAGGAAAGCATTTCCGTTCTCCCACAACAAACCCTGTGCTTGTAAAACAGCTGTACTGCTAGAGCTCAGAGAATCAGACAGACAAGTTCTGTAGAAGGCTGGGTTTGGCAAAGAACAAAGGCCTGAAGGGGAAAAGGAAATAGGGTGAAAAATATGAAGGACATGAAAAATTTTGGAGAAAATCACCCTAGTTCCCAGGAAATTGTCCATTATTTGGGTATTTAGAAATAAAGTAGCTTGTAAGCACATATTACATGAGTCAAATAACATTAGTTCTTATTTTTCCTGCCAATGGATGCAACATATTTTATTAGCAGGACTCCTCAGTTTTCAGCATGGAACTTCAAAGTGGCCAGCAGGGATCTCTCTCCCACTCTGCCAGTTCCCTTTAAAGCAAGCAGAACGTGGCCATCTGAGCTTGCCTTTGAGACAGCACTTCACAGTGTCCCAGACAGAGGATTTCCCAGTCCTACAGCAATGGAGTTTTTGCAGCAGCTCTGGCCACAGGACTAAGTGGCAACACCTGCTCCAGCAGAGAAGAACAGCTCTGGTAGGAGGTGGGACAAGAGGAGACACTGGTGCTCCTCTGTGGACCAAAGCCCACACCCCAGCTGCCCAGTGAGGACATTTGCAGGAGCTCATGGAGGAGCTGGATAAGCTTTTGTCACAGCTTGGCCAGGAGTATGGGCTGAATTGCTGAATTCTGTGGGCTAAGGACAGACAGAGAGCCAAAGGGCTTTCCTCAAATACTTTCTCTAATGAAGAGACTTGCTTTGAGACTTGAAATAGTTTCAACACCATGGAATAGGTAAACAAAGAAAACAAAAAGACAGAGAGATATTATGAAAAATTATATTATATATAGAAACTAAATTCAGACATTCCACAAAGGATTATATAAATCCTGCTAATTGTCATGGGAACTTCCAGCATTTCACCAGACACCTTTAGCCAGCAGAACATCTTTAATGTGCATTCACACAGGGAATAAAAGTGATCTTTCCCTTGACTGTCTGCCATTTGCAGTCTGTCAGTAGCTCCTGCTGGACGAGTACCTGTGTCAGAATATTTTTATGCCAGCATCAAACATTTTGACTGAAGTTCCCCATCAAACCAAGCTGCAACATGGGAGTAACCTGCATCACTCTATGCAGAGCAAGAATGCCAGAGGTGTTTTGACTCAGAATCTCCTGCCTTTAGCCCCAGGATTTTTGGCAGGCAGCCTGAGCCTGCCCATCACACTGTGGGGAATGACCAAAAAGGCATTTTGAGCCAACAGCACCTGCTGATGGAAAGAACAAAACAAGAACATTGGTCTGATTGGACCCTCTACCTGAAACAAGAGGCAATGACAATCCTAAACCAAGCATATTTATATTGCTAGAACTCTGCCCATGGGGTTTTTTATTACAAACATAATAAAAAAGGAGCACTTTGCACCTGTGGAGAAGCCTGTAAGCTAAAGCAATGTCCTTCCTAAAACCTGTGGTGGGAACTCTGTCTACCTTCACTGAGGCTGAGTTCAACTTTTTTTTAAATCCTGAAAAAGGATTTGAACACATAAATCTGTAGGAACTATAAGAACCATTATAAACCAGCATGGAATTGAAAGAGGTTGATTTGGGGCAGCCTGTACACTCGTCTTGAGTGCTGCCCATAGTGTTCAATTCCAAGCTGCAGTTAACCCTGTTGTGCTGGAGCTGTTTTAATTGATAATTTAATAATTGATCATTCAATTTTTTAACTGATAATTTTATAGATTTGACCAACTCTATAAAATATGGCACTTCAAGGGAGCACACATTGTAATTTGAACACATTGTAAGTAGTTTGTAGTCCCAAGCCTGCAGCCCCTTGTTTTCAGTTGAGGAGAGGAACTCATATGTACTAACAGTGAAAGTGATGGTTTTCAGCTTCCAGGGAGTTAAACCAGAGGTAGGAATAAGTTATTTCTGAGGGTGCCACACACTGCCTCTGCCCCACCTCCCCCTGGGCACCTGCCAGCTCCTGGCAGAGCCCACCCTCTGTTCAATCTGTATCCTGCAATTCCCACCAGAAACAGAATCAGTCCTGTGCAGCACAACCCCTGTGCCTGTGAGGAATGCCAAGGGTGGCATTAAGCATCATCACTTGTTCAGGCTAGTTTGTTGAACAAGAAAAGGCCAGGACTGCTCAATTGTGACCTGGATCCACACACATATGTTTAAGCTCCTCCAGAGTGTTTTGTATGCAGATCTTAGCATATATCTGCACAATTCAGCAATAACCCATGTCCACAGAGCTGTACAACTGCAGGGAAATATGGAGGGGGATTTTTTTACAGGGGAAAAACATGCTTACCCAGTAGAGAAGGCAGAATTATCTCCAGAAAGCTGGCACAGACCTGTGAGTGGCGGGCTAATTGATAAGAAAAATCTCCCTGCACACCAGAAGCTGCAGAGCTTATTGCTTCTGCCACATCAAGCCTGTGCTGTCCTTGATAAGGTTTCTAACACAAAATCCTTGCTTCTGCCATCTGCTACTATCACCCAACAGATCAGATGACAGAGGAATGAAGAATACTAACCATCACCAGATAAAGCAATCAAGACAATACACATGTCTGTATGTGCAGCCAATGGAAGTGCAAACAGGACTGGAAACAGAGTCTCTTATTCCTTGGCAGAGCAGTGCAAACTTCATGCTTGATACCATAAGGAAAGGCTACCAGGCTCTGCAAAGGCCTTTTCCTCAGCTGCATGCTTTCCATGGACAGTGATTTTTTTTCCTCCAGACTTCTCAATCTGCTAGATTGCAACAGACAGAGCAAATTTGGACTCTATTTCCTGCAGGTGCAGCTCCCCTACTCATGGGAGTGCAGAAGGCACTAGGCCATGGCACAGAACAACGTGTGGTCCTTGGAGATTATTCCTTACCTATTCTTTATTTGCTTAACAACTGAATCTTTTGCACTGCTTAAAGACTTCACTAATTGAATCTTCAAAAATGTTGTGCTGAAACTTTATGGCTAAATGACCATAAGGATCTTTAAGGAAAAAAAAGATAAAAGCAGAAGGAGCCTGTGGGCTTTCATGAATGGTATTTAATCTGTTAAACAGCTTAAAAATCACCTACATTTTACCTACAACGTGCTAGATCCGATCAGCATTTTTGTTCTTTTCCTTTTATCACTTAGAGAGAGATGGGAACTTTGCACTCCACAATGGGTTACAGATTTCCAGCAAAATGGTGTTTGAGAGGTGTATTTATGAATGCTGTATTTGAAACTCAAATACTTATGACTGTCACTATATTTGTTGTCTACCTCTTCAGAGACACCAGATTTTTAGTAACATTTCTGCATGTATCCTACACTAGTAAGAGACTTAAAACAGATAACTAGATGGTGGTGACAGCATTTATTGAGTGGAAAGCTGTATTAATTTTTCACTCCACAGAAGAGAACTGACAGGAGCAGTTCTGAAGTGGTGTTATTCTGCACAACAATCCACAAGAGCTACAAACTGCACTCACCAGCAGTTACTGAGTCTGGAGAATCAGAGGCAAATCAGAGCACCAGTAACACCACTGACATTTGGAGTTGCTTAAATGACCAAAACATAACTGAGACTTTTGCTGCTTTGCTTTTTCAGATGTTCTGAGACCCTCACTTCAGAAGCTTTTAAAATAGTAGAGCTGAGAGGACAGAGAGAGGGCAGCTTTGACAATTTAGACCTTGATTACACCACTGAGAAAGTAGGGCACCAACAGAGCTTCTGAGCAAAACCATAGGCCTAAACACCCTAAAATACTCCAAGTTTGCTTTTGGTTCCTATCTGAGTTTATAAGCCAGTCCAATTTAAGCCAGTCTACCTTATTATCATTACTCTATCTCTTGCAGCTCATAGGGGTTGTAACTCCTAAAACAGGAGAGCCTCCATGAAGACAGGAAGGTGTTACATGACTAAATCCACCCACAGTTCCAACCACATGCAAGGAACAATTTCTTTGAAGAAAATTCAGCCACACCAGTTCTTGGTTCACCTGGGGATAACTTTATCTTTAAAACAAACTACAACCAGAACAGAAAGTGCACCTGCTGCTCACAGAGGCCCCTCTCTCTCTCAAAGTTTCAAATCAAATTTTCCCAAGAGTCACACCTTGCTCATACACTCAGAAAACCAAATTTAAAAACAAAACAAACATCAGCTTGTGATGCACACCCAGACAGCATCAATCCTCCTATGCAAGACAGTACACATGTTTGGAAGCTGCTCAACATTTTGGCTTTCTGCTTGTAGAATTACTTGTTTTTCTTCCCAAAAAGTCATTTTGAGTACAAGAGGATGGTCTAAGTGAGTGAGAGTGGAGAGATGTGGCTGCAGGGCTGCACAGCTCTCCTCAAGGGAAGGGCTGTTTGGGGTTAGAGACCAGAACCCAGGTGCCTCCCACCCTCTGTGTCCACCCCACCATGCTCATGTCTCACCAGACTCTCATTCTCAATTACTGACTGTCAGACTTTTCCCCATTTTTACACTTGCCTGTAGCATTCTCTAAAAGGCACAGTATTTTTTTTTTCAAGTAATTACTCACACCCCAGATGGATGAAGCATCACTCAGATCCTGCAGCACAAAAAATTACTTTGCACTGCAGTCCCACTGGTGACTTTCCACAAAGTTCCCTTTCCAGCACTCCCCAGCTCCAGCCCCAGAGAACTGCAGCCCAGACAGGTACCTTTGCTCTGCCCCAGTCCCCTTGACATCACATACTCTCCATTTTCATGCCTGCAATATCTGAGCCAGCAGCTCCTGTAGCTCAGCTCAGCTCCAAGCATTCTAAATCCACAGAACTGAGAGAAAACTATTTGGCTCTTTAATGGGCTGATCTCAGGGGTAAATCACAAAATAGAGCCAAAAAGCTTTCAGGCCCAGAGCGTGGAGGAACCTCAACACCATTTAGGCTGTCCATGAGTTGTCACAGAGCCCTCAGGTTTTATGTCCATTCCCAACATTATGGGCTGCAGAAAATCTACTGCAGAAAATCCCAAAAACTCCTACATCTCCTCATGAATTTTGAGTTTCCAGTCCATACAGGAAAAAAAAACCCTTCTAATTTCATTAATCTCCAAATTTTTCCTGCAAGATGCAGGAAAAAATTTTTACAGTGATACTGGTGCTTCACTCACAACTGCAAGAAGAAATAAAATCAGAAAATATTTTATTAAAAACATATGGACAAGCAAGCACATATTTAGCCAAGACTTTTTTACTGAGTCTGATCCAGGATCAAGAATTTAATAGATGCTTGCCTCTGTCTTTACTAAACTGTGTTCTTCTGCACATTACTCTGAGGTACTCACCACTGCTTCCTCTTTTATCTCAACTTCCATTCTCCATTGCTTTTTCATCTCATAGAAAACAGATTATTTGATTTTGCAACAGTTTTAATGTCACAAGAAAGGAATAAAAAGTGAGGGTATTAATCCCCATGTAAAATGAAGCTACAAATGGTAGCTTCCCTTTCCTAAATCCACTCATTACCTCTGCTTGGACTTGGCATCAGTGGCTGCTCCCCAGGAGACAGCCCAACTCTTCAGCATTTGGATTTAACACTTCCAGTCCTGCTATTTTTTTTTTTTTTTTAATCCAGGTCACAGTCTTAGCATTTTTAGGGGCTCCAGAAGCTGAGGTGTTCTCATTTTGCTGAGGAAAGCCTAGGCAATATCTCCTATAGTTTGATTCTCCATGGATTACATTGCTACTACAGAGTTTTAAAAGGGCTTGTTCTTTGCTGTTTCTAAACATGACCACTTATTTCAAGTGCTCTTCCAGAGTTGGATCCTATGATCTGGGTTTGGTTTTTTTCCTTAAATGTTTAAATATGTTGTGTAAAACATTTCATTACTGTTTTTAACTAAACACATTGATTAGACTAGAAATTAAAATACAGAACAGCAATAAAATCTTTCAGAAAGTTGATCTGCTTTGTTACTATATTTTGTAATCACAGAAGAGCACAGATCCCTCAAATTCCCATAGAGAGACAATTCCCTGAAACCTTTTCACAGTTCCCATGAACAACTGAATTTTCTCAAGAGAGGGCTCCTCTTTCTTCATTATTGATTATTTTTGCCATTTGCCTTTTTAGTGGAGGGGTCTTTAAAGACCTTCTGAGGAAGCACAGTTTTGAGAGGCTTCTTAAAAAACAGGTATTTAGCTACAATTAAAATAATATCCTTTGACTTATAAGGGATTAAATATCTGATTAATGCTGAGAAAACTAATTTCCATATGGCAGGAGCAAGATTGCCTACCTGCAAAGTGAACCACCTCTCTTCTAAACAACAGGACAGATGCTACATGGAGTACCTAAGTCAGGAATACTCTTGCTCCCCTTTCCCAAACTGCAAACTGAGGTTTGGGGAAAGCTTCACACCTTCACACCCCTTCCCAGACCTGTGTTACTCAGGGACATCATCCTGGGGCAGAAAGCTGGAAGCAGCTGCTCTTTAGACAATGCAGGATTTTTGTATAGAATTGGCCTCTGGGACTTAGTGCAATTGGAGCCAAATTTTACAGCAGAGGTGAAGGAAATGCAAGTATTGAACTGTAGGAGACTGGGAAAAAGTCAGGGGTAAAAGGAAAAGAGGAAAAGACAGCACCACAAAGCCTGAGGCATTCCTGATTTTAAAGGTCTGAGAGAATCTGTACATCAATCACAAGGGACCAAGAGCATTCAGAGTTTTCATTGGCCAAGGCACTCTATAAACCAGCTATAAATGCATCCTTGTTGCTGTTGCCCTCTGCCACTTGTTGAGCCAAGTCTCCAAACCACAATCCTTACCACTCCAAATCAAATTAATACAGCAGAGAGTGAAAGTGCAGGGAGAAAAGTCATTCCCCCATCAGGCATCCTTACAGAGCCCTACAGGATCAAAACCTGGCCTTCAAACCTTTCTTTTTATCCAGCTGGCTGCTGCCCCAGCCCATGGAAGTGAGCAGGTCTGTGCAGAGCTGGGGGCTGTGACAGCACAGTCCCTCTCCCTTGCAGGAGGTCTGCACATTGGACAGGCAGAGTGTGATAAACTCTACTCTAAAGCTTCAAACAGCTCCTTTTTTCCCTTTTCCACTTCCTTTGACAGCTTTATTTTGCAGGAAGCAAAAGCTTTAAAAAAAGGAGGTGAATGGAACTCTAGTTTGATCACATTGAGACAGAATGCCTCAGACAGAGGTTTCTGGGAAAGAAGAGTGTGATGCTTAAGTTGCTGCCCCACCTGCTATCAGTGACAATAAATAGGATGTTGATTTTATGAACATGATGCAAAATGTTGGCTTTTTCCCCACCTCAAACATCAAAGAAAGAACACTGGAAAGAAGTATTCCAGGGTTCATTCTGGCAGATCTACAAACTCGTGTTCAGAGGCATTTACATCATTTTGATTCTGTTTACCAGTGAAGACACATCATTTCTTGTTTCTCCTTTCTATGGTCATTTGAGTTTTAGAAAATCAAACGTTTCTTATTCCATTAGTTCACACATCTGCCCTAGTAAGAACAAACATTGGGAAACAATGAATTCTCCTTGCTGGCAGATGTCCATTGAAGTTCTCTGTGTGAACACAAGCAACAGGTGGAAACATACTAATGACCAATAATTTCTGATTTTTCTTTTGTTTAACTAGAAAAGGGCAGGAGGAAGGCACCAATGTAAAGGACATAAAATGACAATATCCTGGAGAGGAAAAAAAAGTGGCCCTCAGTTTTGGCAGCTGCAGCTGCCAGAACAAACCCACTGGCAACATTCAGAGTGAGGGGTGAGATTCTCTTTTGGACAGAGCAATGGGTCAATTTTTAAAACTTTGCTTCTTGCTGATGCCATATTTTAGAAGCATATCTGTAATGTCTACATCCCAAAATGAGTTTAAATGACTTTTAACAGTCATTTGTATTGTTGTTACCTATAGGTCATGTCTAGTCCTGACCAGGGGGAGCTAAACAGCTTTGCTGTAGGGAAACTAAATGCTTAGGTCTCACTTTGGGATCCAGACTGACCCCATAATAAAGGTCTGCAAAATAACTTCTCCTCCAGTTCACACACTGCATGCCATCCATGCCCCCAGGTCACATACTCCTGGAGTTACTGCATTGTGGGTTATTATATTTGCCATCCTACACTGCCTTGAAGCATCTTCCACAGCTGTTGTAGAAGATGATCCCAGGATGATGCTCACTCTTTCTTCAGCTGTTTTTTCTGCAATTTGATACCAACACCATGAGCACCAATTTAGCTACCCCTTGGACCAGAGACTAACTATGGAGCAGCCAACTACTGAGGAGAAAAAACACACATGATAAGAGGAGAAGGACAAGCAACTAACTTTGAATCCATAGGGTCTTGATGGACCCACTTGTGTTGTCCCTGACACACCAGGGATGGATTATATTTGCTACTATCATCCTGCAGTGCTGTGACCTTAAGTCTTCCTGAAAATGCAAAGGGGAGGGAGGGAGGGAGGGATAGATAAGGAAGATGCAGCACAGAAGATATAAATGAACTTTCCCACAGAACTCCAACAAAATTAGAGCAAGTTAGGGTTTTTGGGAAGCAGTGAGAATAGAAGAGAATGTCCTGCTTGCAAGGGCCACAGGAGAGGGAAGGGGGAGCAGAAGGTGATTCACTGGAGTGGCACTGCAGGGTTCCTCACTGCTGAGGAGGAAGGCAGCAAAGAGGCCTTGAAAAGGACACGTGAGAAGTTCCTTGGGACAAGCAGTGACAGGAAAATCCTTTACAAGTGATTGAAAGAAAAGCCTCAGTTCTGAAGGACACAGAAACAGCTAGAAAAGGATGGCCTTATTAAGAGGCATAAAATATACATATTCAACAACACCAACAAAAATCAATAAAAAGGTTACTCCATTTACCACAACACCAAGGCTACAGTTACTTAAGTACACGGAACTTACGAAGATTATTTCATTGATACAGTGCTTGCTCAGTAATTCAATTACTCTGCACATGCCTACATCAAACAGCTACACTTCAGAAGATCTCTTTGGCATATTTCCCAAAAGTGAACCTTCATGCATCTTTCATATGGCCAGTGTAATCAAATTTGTGTGTACACATAGCAGAACAAGCACTTTAAGTAATAGGACATAATCCTAACACCAGTTTTTCTTTTTAAAAAAATAAGAGAAAAAACCACCCCACTCCATGATAAAAAAAAGAAAGCATGGAAGGAGAGAAGAAGATACAGGAGTGAGAATATACAATGCTCTGATAGTAATGAGGGCTGGTCCAAAGCCTGCAATGCAGTGTGGATATCCTTACACTGATCTGGAATATGTTTTTCTAGCCCAGCAAATGTTCTGTGTCCCCCTGTGACAGCCCCAGGTCCTGGCAGATCTGTGAAACAGCTTTGCCCTGCAGCCTGGCTCAGTGTAGCCTCAGCCTCCCCTGCTCCCAGGCATGTTCCAGCCATGCACATGCTTTGGGCATGGCTCCTCAGGACAACAGCCAAATCACGGAAAAAGGAAAACTGAGGTGTAAATTCAAGGTTTCAGTTACCAATTCCATCCTCAAAATGTCAGTGCAACCTATCTCAACAGCACTATATCTCACATTCTTAACTAAGTTAAATTCTGCTAAGAAAACCATTTGATTTCCCATCTAGCTGTAGTGAATAGTGATTTATTTCATACATATTTTATTTTAGCAATGCTGCATTTAGGCAGTTAAAATTTAATGGGAATATCCTCCTTCAAATTCTTCCCATCTGGATTATATAATCTTTACTACCAAGCTTTAGTCTGCCAATCTGTAGACCTGGAAGTGATTTCACTACTTTGATCCAATAAACTAAATCTTCTCTTTCCCTTTTATTTAATGTTCATTTTGTCTCTTTTCCCCCTTCATAAGGCAAAGGGTGAGCAGAGGGTTAACAATAATGAAAATCTGCATTTAATACTAATAACAACCCTTGATTTTAAAGGCCACACTGGATAAAATTTATAAGGGCTAAAGTGCTCATAAATTTTACAGCCTACTACACACTCACAGATTTATGTACATAGAAAGGAGCCAGTCATCCACAGAGCTGTAGCAGTTTCAGATGTACAGTCCCTGTTAAGCAGATGACTTGTTCAACACTGCCTGTTGCTGCAGTAAGGTAGAAAAATTAAAAAGAAAGGCCTTATAAAATCAGGCCTGCTCTGTTAAAATCAATGGCTGGCCTTGTCAGGCTAGCCCTTTGCAAGTTCCCATGTGAAAGCAATCCTGGTGTGAGCAGTTCATTAGCATAGCAATCTATTCCTGGGTGAAAAACAACTAACACCTGTATAAACTGTTTTTATACCCTTAGATAGAAAAATGAAAACTATCTCTCACAAAAAAGCTTTCCTGCATGCCCACACAATCAATACAGGGTAACAACTTGTTACTAACCAATAAAGTAATTGGCAAGAAAGCTACTAACCAATTGGACTTACACACAAGGTCTGTAATACTGTATAAAAAGGAGTTATGTGAATAAAGAATGGGCTTTTTCCACCATGAAGAAAATGGAGTCTGTGTGATTTATTCTGACAGCCTGTGGCTATGGGAGGTGTCTGTAATCACATTTGTTTCCAGGTAATTACATCTGCTAGGACAGCCATGGACCTGAAGCACTATGTGCCCCTTTTCCTCTGTCCTGCTTGCATGAGTTTCTTCATTATAGACAGTGAAGGAAAAAGGACTGGGCTATGAGTAAGGATTGTGGTGATCTTCCATACTGAGAAGCAGCAGCCCCTTTCCTGGAATGCCATGGCTGTTCTTGTCTGAATACAGCTGTCTGAAGGGAATAATCAACAGCTACACTAGGACTTTTAAACTCCCCATCTAGCTCCAGCATCCTGGTTATCCAAAGCAGCTGCTAGTCAAGTACTCTGCATTTTCAGGGACAGACTAGATGCACTACTTTGTCTGTTTTTATTTTGCAGAGGTCTTTGACAATATTAAATTTGGGGGTCATGTTTCACTGTATGCCATGGACTGCAAGGACAACCACACAAGGCTTTGACAGGGAAAACAACTGAGACTTCAAACAAAAGCTGATGGGGCAGGTACACCCCAGCTTCTCCAGAGCAAAGCAAAAGAAATGCTGCAGAGAAAGATTCCTCAAGGAAGTTTTCTTCCTTACCAAAGAACTCTCTTCTTTTGCCAAATTCTTCTCTTGCCTAAACTATGAATACCGTCCCTCCAAAATCTCACTAGGTCCCCCCATTTCCTCTACTGAGCATTTTCTTACACAAAAAAAAAAAACTTAAAAAGCTGATTATTCTTCTTATCTTGCTATGCACTTGGTAGCCAAGATATCTGATGGCCCCAAATTCTTCCAGGTAACACTGAGATGGCATATAATATTTACATATCAAAAATAAATTGCAGAAAAATTACTGCAAAATTTATATTCCACCACCCCTGTTAAAACCCTGCTTTAAGGGGACTTTTGCTTCTTGAGAAGAAAGTAACTTCAGGAAGCATAAATGACTTGGAAGTGGCAAATCAGACATTTGAGCCCATCTCTCCACAGGCATGGAGGGATGACATCACAGGCTGACATCACTGATTGTGAGAGCATCAGAAGATCCAGTACATGCTCAGACCAAAGATTTGCTCCCAAGACCCTTTCTTCAGCAGAGGCCACAGATTCTCAAGCACGGAAAAAAAAAATAACTCTGTCAGAACACTCTCCATCCTTCATCAAATATTTTCTTCAGGTGGTAGCTCCACCTTACATGGATTTCTGCTGACCATGGGGGCTGCAGGAGCCTGAGCTCTCCACCCTCACCTCTAGCAAGTCATGCAGCAAGACTGCTCCAAAGTGCTCATGCCATAAAAAGGCAGGGAAGAAATATCCCTCCCCAAGGAAACAAAGAGCCAAGGAAAAGTAGGGTGTGTTGTTTGCATTTTACTGCAGCCTTTGTGCTTTTGCACCCCAGCTTGGTCTGCAGTGGGGTGTCACACATGCTTGTGACAGCAAACCTGAGCTCACTGTGGCAAAGGTGATGGAAATGGAGTGGGACCCTGCAGGAATTCTCCAGGTTAATATGATCCCTGTACATTCTGAATTATGCAATTAAAGTCCTCTTTCTTTTTCAGCAAATAAAATCAGTGACATGGTAGGAGGAGCCTGACAGCAGCAGGATAGATGAGAGGACACACAGTCTATGGCAGTGATAGCTACACCTGCCAAATTCACACCACAGCAGCAAAATATTGCCTCTGCTTCTGAAAGCTGCTGGAAACACAAATGGTGTCACCTGATAAGAAATCCCAGACATGGGAGCTGATAGCTCACCTCCTGTCCCTCAAAAAGGCAGCACACCTTTCAAGGGAATCAACCCAACTGCTGTAAAAAGAAAGGAAATCTTCTCTCCTGGTGTATCTTTAAAGGGTTTATTGCAATGTGACTCAGATTTAATCCAAAACGTCTAGCTGATGCCTAATTTCAGGCTTCCTCTATGAGCTCCTCACCTCCCTCACTGTGGCAGCTGCTGCACATGGATTTGCAGCACAGTGTTAAGCTTTTCCTTGCACTCCAGCTTCCACTTGCATGGAAAAGGTTACATGACATGAAAACTTTACTCAGCAGGTCCATAATGCAGGACATGCTCCCAAGATGACAGCACTGAGCCTCCTCACATGAACAGGGACTGCTGATCCTTATTACATCTCCCAGCTCAAGGACTCTCCCAGACCAGGACCCAAGGAAGTGCCACTTCAGCACAAATAATCCCTCAGTCTTTCCCTGTTAACAAGGCAAAACCAAAACCCCACAAAACTAGTTTCCTTCTCCTGACAGGCCCTGTATCTCTGCATCATGTATCACACTGGGACTCAGGACCTCTCCTGTACCCTGAAACAAAAAAAAAAAAAAAAAAGGAAAAGTGGAGGGATCACTGGAGGGGATGTGCTGGAATCAGCCTTTGAAAACAGGCTGCAGAGAGACAGCCATGCCAGCCACAGGACAGCCTCCCAGCTGCATTGTTTGCTGACCTTTCCAGGTAAACCAGGCACTGCAATTTGCACAACTGGCTGTGTAGCTTTCAGCACAGGCTTCCCCCGTGGCACTGAGCCCCACTGTGCTCTATAATCACTCCATTTTCAGGAGGGCAAACCTCAGCTAGCTATCAGTTTGCACATTATGCTCAGAGTTGGTGCTGTGACAGCATCTGTCTCTAGGACTGTTAACTGAGTGGCCAGCTTCCCAGTGAGGAGAATATGCTCCTGCAAAGCCTTACAGCAAGAAGAGGCTGCTCCACAGGCTGCTCAGCAAAGCATGCTGCCTTATATTAACATCCTTCCCATCTACCACCCCCGTTAGCTGTTTTTCCTTCGCTGAAGGAGCAGGAGTGAGTCACCTTATTTCCTCTAGGCACGCAGGGGCGAGAGGCTGCTCACTCAGCACCACAGCCACACCTGGAGGACAAGCATGGGGCCAGCAGCTTCATGAACTCAAACTTCTGCCGAGCAGAAAGTGCTTCTGCAAAACGCAAGGAGCAGGTAAGATGGGGAAACAATGAAGAGAGAGTGCCACGAGCCAGGCTGGCAGGCAGCCTGATCACAATGATGTTGTGGGTACCATCAGAGGCAGGGGAGCCAGGCAAGGAAAGCAACTGCAGCTCACAAGGCAATTTCTTTTTATTTAGAAATAAATACTGAAGACTAATTTAGGGATGAGCAGGACCTTAAATAGTTGTTTTCCTTGGGATTGGATCTAATACCACATTGTTTGTTGCAGGTATCTAAACTAATGATGCTTGAAAAACCCACTTCCTGGGGCATCCCATTGCAATGCAGAGCAGTGCTTGGGAAGGCACCCTGCTCACCACAGCTCTGCCTCCCTGAGCCCACCACTAAATTAGCAGTCCTGTAAGCACCCGGATTTGCATAAAAGAAGCAGTTATCTGCAATTAGGCTTGCCAAGGCAAAAATTCTTCGAGGCCACTTCACAACCAGTGAAAGATGCAGCATTCCCAAGTTTAAGCTATAATTTACTCTCAGGCTGTGCAGGAATATAAGGAAAACATGTTGTGCATTCTGCAAAGCCTCTCATATAGGCATCTGAAAAATAATAGAAAAAAGGGAAGGAGGGAAGATGAATAGTGACTGAAAGACAGAATAAACTGCACGCACAGGGCCAGAATTTAATGCTCAACAATGGTAAGAAATATCCAGACTATTTTGCTGTTGAATAAATCCATTTACCTGTTGTTCACATCAGAAAATTTCGTATTTCCCAGCTATCCTGCTCCTTCAGGGTTTAATCACAGGTAACAACCACAGTGTACAGGCTTTAGCCCAGCTGAATTACAAATATCAGACCAAATGCCTGAGAGGAGAAGGAAGAAGGGATTGTACTGAAGAGCAAACCCACTCCCACCTAGGACAGTAGCAGTGGTGTGTTCCCATGGTTCCCCCAAATTTGCACTAGAAGGGAGCACAGGCAGAAGAATGACCAAAGTTTGCAGGAAATTCCTGTGGCTCTGGGTGTCAGGACATCCAGAACCTGGTGAAAGTCCTTTATGCCTTGCCTGAAATTCCAGCTGAACTCAGTACGATTCCATCTCTGTATGCAAAGCCTGTGGCAGAAAAGGTGAGTGAACTGTGCCAGGAATTTCTGAAGCAGCTGGTGCATGTAGTAATCATGGGATAATTAAGTCTGGAAGGGACCTGAGGAGGTCTTGAGTGCAAGTACTGCACAAGCAGGTCAGCAACAACTTATGATGAGCTTGCTCAGCTCAGTTCAGCTCATCCATGCTGCATGCTTTCCAGGAACTAATTAACTCTCTTTCCTCACAAGATGAAACAAAGCTGGGATGAGTTTTGTCTCATCATCTCTGGAGAAACGGGGACCCTTGGTGGCTGCCCACCTAGCCACAATGTGGGATCAAAAATCCTCTGGGGCAAAGTCTTCCTCCTGGTCTACGGAGCCAGGGGAAGCAAAGTGTAAATCTTAAATCTTGGTATCAAAGAAAGGAGAGGAGCTATGAGAGGGGTAAGTGCCTCTCCTCACAGGGCAGCAGGCAGTGATCCTCCTCCTCCTCTCTCCACAGCAACTTCTCAACATATGCCCTGGATTATGATTTGCATATTCCTGCTTCAAGGAGGGTTTCCAGATTCAGAAATGGTGAAGCCACTGCTCAATTCAACCAGCTGATCTGGAACAACCAGACATCAGCTGGGTGCACACAGCAGGGAGTCCCAAACTCATCCCAGGGCAGGCATGTGGCACCTGGGACACAGCACAGGGGTGACAGAAAGGCCAGTCAGTGCTGACAAGCAAATAAATAACAAATGGAAGAAAGAAGACAGAGAATCTGGCCACCTTTCTGAAGTTTTTAAAAGCAAGCAATATGTGTTCAGGACCTTTTCTGGGGACTCGGAAGCCATTCTGATCTGATGATACACAAAGGTAACAGAGATGGGTTCATTCATTTCTGCAGTGTTTGGACATCTATAATTCAAAATAAACTGCATATTTCAATTTGATTTTCTATTTGATACAAAGGAATCCTTCTGCAAGTGAAACATTTTTCTGAAGCCATGGTAGACAGTCCTTTTCCTAGCACCAGAATGAGTTTCCTGTAAAAAGGAACCTCAGCATCATTGATGAACAACATCAACAACAGCATAACTCTGTGCACAAGCTCCAGATCATAATAAATGTCATTACTGGTACTGTAACATCACAGCCATTCACATAACACCAGCAGTACAGCTTCATTTTTATGACCCTCCCATCCAGTCTGCATTTGAACAGGACAGGCCCCTGCCAGCCCTGTGCAAACAGGAGGATGCACAAATAAATGCAAACTCACACAGTGATAAAAGTGTGAGCAGAAAGCTGCAGCCATCTCAGACTTGTACCCATCAGACACTGCTAGAGGATGGCACATGCTCCAACACTTTCAACCTACTGGAGGTTTTTCCACCATAAAACCAACAGTACATCATGTACAAACTTTTTTCCTCAAACAACTCATCAACCTTAGTCTAACTTGGCAGAGCAGAAAGCCATGTGCTAAATGCAACAGCAACTACTGCTCCAACACTTGAGGAAAAGTTTTTCAGAGTTTTTAGTACCTACAGATCAAAGCAGCATTCTCCATTCCTGGTTTTCAAAAACAGGTGAACGGGCTTGGCTAAAATAGTAGCAATTTCACAATGTCAGCTTTACAGCTGTGTTTGTACAGAAGATACCAAGCAATTAAAGACTGAAAAAATTATCAGCAATTAAATAGAGCCTCGCAATTTCCAGGAAACCAAGGTAAAGAAAACACTATCTGACACATCTATTGTAATCCACACACAGCTGTTCACAGTGTTTTTCATATCCTGGATAAATACCAAAGCTATTTTTGCTCACAGGTTTTGTTACCTAGCTGTGGCTGTCTCATTTTGCAATGAAAACAAGAAAACAGCTTCCTTACACATCAGGTCTCCCGGAGCTTAATTGCGTAGCTTGTAAATGCAATTTTTCCTGACACAAGGACAGTTGCGTAGCTTTACAATGGGAAAAAGCAGTCTTTAAATTTTGGGGTCAAAGAAAGGAGAAGAGCTATGAAAGGGGCAGTGCCTCTCTGCCCAGGGCAGCAGGCAGTGATCCTCCTCCTCGCTCCACAGCTACTTCCCAACACATTCCCTGGCACCTACAGCTTCCCAGGCTACACTGCTGCCTAAGCAACAGCCTAATCTTTCCTTTCCCTCATTGCAAGGCTTTTTCTTACTGCCTTTATCAGTACCCTTCAGAAAAAGCAGGAGCCAAGTCCCTAATGAGTTTACAGCAGCCCTGATCCTCTCTTGCAGTGTCAAGCCCTGCACAGGATCAAAGCTGTTTAACTTGTCTCTGCAAGCTGAAGGCAGGAGTCCTGGGAATCAGCTGTGGGACTAAGAGGTCACTTCATGTGGGGAGATTTTCTCCAGGGGGATGGCTCTGCACCCTCCTCTCACGGTGCAATCTGATCCCATTTCAATACATTTTCTTTTTCCCCGATCTCTGTTTTTCTCCTCGTATTTCCAGCCACTGTGCTGATAACACACACTTGTGACTGAAACCAGCACATCTAACAAGGCCTTCAGAGCCACCTCTCCTCCTCCTGCACTTACACCACTTGCACTTTTCCCACTAAGCTTTTGTCTATTCAAATTTCACCTCCCTTTCCATCTGGCCTTATTAGGGCTCATTTGTGCTAACACAGTGAATACATCATTATATAGAGGCATGGCCACTTAATAGGAAGGAAAATGTGATTCAAAAAGATATTTTGTTACTTACATAAATAAATGAGTGTGTGGCTTTGTACACCCAACACATGAATTGTGTGTAGATGGTAGATTCAGGGCTTGCCACAGGGTGAAGCCACTGAGAGCTCTTGTAAGCAATGAGAGGGAAGGACTGCCCTTCAAGTCCTGCTTACAGGAGTATGACCAATGCAGGCCAAGGGACATGAAACATTTCTCTGCCTGTAAGACCCACAAGGACATGTGTGGCTCTGCTTTCCAGCTTCATACAATCTCAAAAAGTATTTGTCCTTCAGAAAGGACAATTAAAGGACCATCAAGGGACTAAAATTATAATGGCAAGCTACAAACAAAAGAAGCAGCAAAGGATGATGTGCTTTCAGTGGGAATTTAGAGAGAGGAATAATGGCTGAGACACAACAACCATGGTCCAGCAGAAGATGATCCAGTAAAACCAGGGAAACAGGGAGGTCCACAGTCACTGAGGCTGAGGCAAGCCATTCAGAAGAGCTGTGGCTTTAGCATCCATTTGCAACCATCCCTGTCCTGATGTTCTTGTTTTGCACATGATGAGTGACACATTGCAGTATCATCTTCTGCTTAATTACATTCACTGGACCAGTAAGGAGAAGGCAGCTGACTTCAAACCTAACACAAAATCAGGAAAATTGGATCACCTTTTCAGTTAGAAAACTAGTCAAACTAATGATTTGGGAGGATATTTGAGGGTAACAGCTAATCCCTCCTTCTGCAATGTTTACGTATTTATTTGGGACACTGAAATGAGATTTCATTCCCAAAACACTAATTACTCATCTCTGAAACTCCTAAGCAGTATTCTTTTTATCTTAATCCTTGAAGAAATGCAAAAAAACTTCATTCCACCCTCAACCTGTGTAGCTTATTCCTCACTATTCTCTCTATGTGTATGGCTTGTAAAGTGACAACAGACTGCACCTCAGTGAACATGGTACTGATGTGTGACTTCTAAGCTCTTCAACCACACTCACACACAGAAATAAATCCCACAGTCAAGCATCTGCCAGAATAAGGGTCTCCAGTCAAGAGGAAGGAAGGAGGGCAAGAGGGTTCCATCATCTGTTACCAGTTAGTGGAACACCTTGTTTAATCCTTCCAACAAAGTTGTTCATCAAAACCTCTAATGCTGCCAATTACACATCTCACCCTTAAAAAAGGGGATGGATTTGTATGGATTTACAACAAAGTCCCTAAAATAAAGAACTTTCCCCACTTTAGCCAATTCTAATGCTGAAAATTGGACTGGAATTGAGTCAGGGAAAATAAGGGAGAAACATCAGGAAAGCCATTGTGCAACTCACATCTCCCAGAGCTATTGCAGTGCCTCTCAAATGGAGCAGGAAAAGCCCTGCTTTTTTGTCTTAAACACTACAGCAAAAAATATTTGTCTGCAATGGCCAGAACCATGCTGAGATACACCCTCACTGTCTGCCAGTGTCACCAAAACAGAACAGTTTGCTTTTTCCCCACTGTTGATGCCAAATTCAGGCACAATTAAAATTACTCCATTCATGAAAAAAAATTGTAGATTCACTCTGATTTGGTCTTTTTTTAACTTCTGCCAAGATTCTGGATCTGCTGCCAAGCTTCTGTTCCACTGCTAATACAGACTTTGCTTATTGATCTTGGCCCAAGAAGGAATGATTCTGTAACCCCACACCCCAACTACCAAGCTGCTGGAGTGCTGCACTTTTTAATATGGGCATCTAGCATTTGTCACATGTTCCAAGCCACATTTATCAAGAAAAGCTTTTCACCTTCTAACACATGCATGCATAATTAATCTGCTGCTAAAGGTGGCAAATGTAGGTGAGTGTACTGAGCTGTGTGGTGCTGACAAGTTCCCAGCTTCAGCACAGGTTTCTGCATATGATCTGTAGTTGTTGGACAAGCCTGGTACCGGACTTGCACGTGGCCAAAAGGGTTAATTTACCACACAAAGGTTTTCAGAAGACACCTTGCTCTTTACAATACCCTCTGTAGCTGTTATGTGCCTCTCTGACCAAAAACACTGTTGAATGATTCCCTAGTAAAACTGGGAGAAAGGCTGCATGTGATAAAGGGGAGTGACAAACCATATCTTCAAAGCAAGCTATGAATTTGGAAAGATTTATACAAACCTGTGTTCTTATTTCCTCCAAGAGGCAAATCCTGCCCAAAGCAAGCTCACTGTGAGAATGCATGCCTGACAGTACCAATAGTCTTTGATGTCACACTTTAACAGTCCTGTGCAAGTTATGAGGCCATTTCCAAAATTCACAGTTAATCCTGGTGTCTGCTGCTGTTGAACAATTCAGCCTTCTGTCAGCAGTTGTCTGTGCTCAGTCACTGAATGGCTCCTAGCTGGCACAGAAAAGTCATTATTTATAGCCCAGCACGATTTTGGGACAGCTTCTTCACATTCCTTTTGATAAACAATTGCAAGCAGAGCACAGAGAGGTGATCAGAGCCTGAACACACACCCACAGTGTGCTTAGAACCATTTCCAGCAGGGTGGGTCTCTTCAGGCTGCTATGAGGTACAAGTTTCCCAGCAGAATCTTCCAACCCCTGATTTTGGTGGTGCAGGAAAAGCCTGAATGCCCCTCTCCCACCCAAGCATGTGCACAGCCCAACAGGAGCATACATCTGGAAAAAAAACCAACTTGGAAGGCAGTCCAACAGAGCAGCTTAGCTAGGCTGGCATTTTCCTTCCACCCCACCCAACTAAAGAGAGAAGGCCAAGAAGGATCTCTTCTCCTTCTAGCAACTGTGAAGCTGCTGGGATTTTTCAGAAGGTGTCCCCACATGTAGCACAAAATGCACAACAAAATAATCAGTTTTAGATAAAAAGTATGCCAAAGATGTTCTTTACTTCAGTCTTTTCAAGTACTTCAGTAACTGGAGCACAGCAGAGAGTTCAAGGGCAGTAAGGACCTGGATGCATATGAAGAAAACTTAGAGTTTCTGCTATTTCCAACCAAATAAAGGAGGCCAACAAGCTGCAAAGAGAGGCTTTCCCTCTGGACTAAGCAGTTTCTGCAACCCAGTTGTGGTGCTACCCCCCTTTATGGTGAGCTGTTCTTTATATTCTCCAAGTTGCAAGCTAATGTGACAAAATGCTACTACATATCACAATAGTGGAAAATAATACTGGCAGGTGCAATTCCAAGACCTTTCTTCATTTTAAGGAAAAAGTAACTTTGGTTGTAATCTAAAAGAAAAATAGAGATATAGGGGAAGTTCCTTGAGAGGAAATTCTAGCCCCATTCAAGCAGATTCATTCATGATTCCACCACCCTGCATTTCCTTGCCAACACATGGAAAAGCAGAGCTGCAAAAGACTTCTCTGGCAGGGAAATCAGTGAAGCTCCCCTGGCCAGGAATGAGGCACTGCCCAGCAGTGTTCCCAAGCCTTGCTCCAGAGAGAGTGTGAGGTTACTCTCTGCCCAGCTGACTGTGAGGACACTTTTGGCAGAGGGAAGTCAAGTGACATCTCCTCTAATTGAAAGGACAGCTGATGGATCACATGGGCTGGTCAGAGGCTGTACCAGTGAAAGTGCACATCTCTGTCACTCAGGGACACTTGGTGTTTAATTGTGCTGCTTTAAGGGGAGAGGTCATTAATCCTTAGATTTTCTGTCCCTTGCATAGATGTTTTTGCATAAAGCTTTTCCAGTATTTCAAAGCAAAATGGCTTCAATCAGTGCAAGATCCTGGGATGACACTGGGGATCTTCACAGGCCAACCACTTTGCCAGGCTCCCTCTTACAAAAGCTGGTGATTTCAATTTCTTTAGAAAGTTACAGCCCCTACTGTACCAGGTGTTGGCCACAGCCTTCCAAGTTAAAGCAAAGCATGTGGAAAGCATGGTTAATGCTGGATTTCCTCAGAGACCAGGAATATCTTAGCAAGGCCAGTGAATCTCATAAATCACATATACAATGGCAATGCACATCTCAACACAAACAGCAAGCATTCTTCTTCCAGGTATGAAAAACAACCCCCCAAGCCCAAGACTCAGTGCATGTATGTGCACTTCAAGTCTCTGGAGCATCCTTCAAGTATCTAGAATAATCTCACATTTTATGAGTCATGTACAGTCACTCCTTATGAGTCAACCCTATTATTTGTAAGCATCATTCTTATGCTTTTTCATCTGGCTATAAAAAGAGAATGATAACACTGCTGCCTCTCTACATGACATTATTGAGCTTTCTTTTCTGAAAAAAAGAAAGGTGAGGTTTGTCTTTGGTCACTACAAGTGAAATGTGTTCCTCAAATGTGTACTCTGGGGCCTCAATTAGGCTAAAGGTGAGCTTGAAAAAGCAATTTGTTTTAATAAGAATTTAATGGGATGCACCTTTGGTACCTCTGTTGCCAGATGTGTACCTCTGCCTGCTCCTTTCAGAGGCAGGATCTGGTGGTGGGACTTGTGCTGAGTAGACCAGAGAGGGACTCATCTGCTTGACAGGTGCCATGAATGTTTAATACCAGCCATGGAGCTCCAGTCAAGGGGGAGACTAAGGTACAAGGAGACCAGAAGATGACAGCAAAAGGAGACTGAGAAGGAGACTGAGAAGCAGCAAAAGAAGCAAGCACAGCCCAGAATCCTTGAGGTGCAGGAGGATGCCAGCATGTTGGTGAGGATTTGGCTCTGTGGCCATGGGAGAAGAACAACCCATCTCTGAATCCCAGCCTGTCTCTAAGACCTGGGACTGCCCATCCACAAGACCCCTCAAGCTGGCTGCCCTCCCTCTAGGTTGCAGATTACCTACAAATCCTGTACATCTGTTCAGTCACCTGCACAGGCTATGAAGAAAACATACATTTTGTTTTCATTTGAATTACAGGAGCCCCACTGCCCTCTGAATGATTTCCTGCATGTGACTAATGAAAAAGCTCCAAACAAGTGCTTCTCCTAGCCATGTATCTTCCTTCCTTTATATGCTAGCTACCTGTCAGATTACAATGACAGTTCCATTAGTTTGGGGTTTTTTGGATGAAAGAGGAACAAATAACTTGAACAGCAGAAACTTCCAGTGGTCTGCATGCAGTGAGGGTGATCCTTTATTGCAGTCTACTTCACACAAAGCTGTAAACCACATACATCTTTTGATATAGGTGGAGTAAACTACAGCCATTTATGGCCAAAATATCACATAACCTTCCCAAAAACCAATTTTGCAGTTTACACTAAAAATAATCCCCATGTGACCTTTGCAGACCTACCTTACTAAGAATCTCTAGTCATTCATGCACTCAGTTATTAGGGCTTTAAATGAGGCTGATCATAATTTACATACTGAGACTGTCTCTTACCTCACCTCAACCTACTAAAATGACACATTTTTCCCAAGAAAGGGGCATGTTATGTTGGCCAAGTCATTTAGGAGATGATCGTGCTACAGCCAACATCAGGAATTACATTAGCAAAGAAAATGCACATAGAACAGCAGGATTTGGCTTTTCTAATAGCTCTAATTTTGGTTTCATTATAAGATAAGACATTTTAAGTTTATTGGCAAGCACTCCCTTCTCTCCTTCTTCCAGCACATAACACAGACCTTTTATTATTTCCAAGTGTCCTGCCTTTGCCTGCATTAAAAACCCTCTCTCCTCTCCCCGGCCTTGAATAGTTATTAGGCTGCAAAATCAGTTTTATGAATAGGTGTGACTTTGAATGCCTACACTGCAGATGTGACCTCAGGGTAAAATGGAAATGCAATGTCATCTGCTGGGAAGCAGGCAAGGAGGAGAGCTGGTGAGCAGGGAAGAGGTATCTAAAACACAGACATGACTAAAGCCTTTTCTGCTCAGTTTGTTTTCACCAGGCCATTTGAAAAAGGCAATCTCCTGCCTTTACATTCACAGCACACTGGCCAGATTTACAGACACCTCTCACAACAGGTACCAATTCCACCTGACACTCCTGGATTTTGAGAGGTCCCTCAGCACTGACACTGCAGGTTTTTACTGCCTGGACAATCCATGCACGCAGCCCCTGGTGAGTGCCTTATGAACCCACGTTGATACAGCACCTGCAATTTGCAACTTTTTTATTTTCAGGTTGGGATTTCTGCAAGATACTTACATCATTAGTGTGCTACAGATTACCATGCAGTTGTAGCCTAATTGTCCCTAGGTTTCTCAGCACAGTCCCTCTGGAGCTAAGGGCCCAGGGATCCCAGCAGTGACAGTCAGGACTTGGATCCTGGAGGAGTAACAGATGTCCTGAATGCCCCCTGGCCTGGGAAGCAGCACAACATCTGCTGCAGTCATTAGTGACTGCTGAGCAACAAGGGAGTCTGACACATGGGATGTGCTTTACCTTTGGCAGCAAGAGCAATCCTGGCTCTTCAAAAGACACTGAGCAACGTGCTCAACCAAAACACTTGGAATAAATGGCATCATGAAAGTGCAGAATCCCACTGTTGTTCCTTCTCAGTCATGCAGACCCATTGTTCAGAGCAGAGAGCAAAAGGCAAGAGCCAGCCAGAGAACATCTTGGAGGAGCTATAAAAAAATGCACAAAATAAAGAGCAATGCACCTGTGACCCCTGCCAGGGGTGGCACATCCTGAGGTGAGGCCAGCTGCAATCTGTGTCCAGTGTCAGCTGGAAGGCCCTGCTGTCAGCCAAGCTTGTTTCACCTCTATGGGGATTTTTGAAGGAATTTTGAATGAGTTAGAGACTGAGTTTTTTAGATGGTGTGATTTATTTTCTTATTTTCTACATAGGAAGGGTGAGTTTGCCTCACATCTTTACTGCATGGTTCAGAAGGTCACAAGACCCCTAGTTACAAGACCTTCTAAGGAGTTATTGACCAATAAAACACTGTCAACAAGGATTTATGTTTTTGACCCAATCCTTAAATATTTCCTCTTATGGGCTTGTGCTACAATGTAAGCTTTCTTAGCCAATCATGTTACAACACACAAACCTACAGGATTGCATTCTAAACTTCTTGTTTACCTCTGTAACTGCTTTTATTTTTTCTATATCTTAAACTCTAAAACTCTAAACTTTCCTCTTCTTAACTTAACATGTCTCTACTTTAAACTATAAATCCACATTTTTGCTTCTAGTACCTAAGTTTGGAAGCCTTTTCCAAGGTCTCAGATCAAATCCTGCGTTTAATTCTAGGCTTTGGCTTACAGGCCCAAAGTTCTGAGAGTTCCTTGCATTTCAGATTCCAAAATACCAATGTGTGCTGTGTCTGACCTGTGTCTCAGGTATGGGGATGCACTCTCCCAAGGGTCACAGTCTGCAAAAAACCACAAAAACAGGGGTCTCCCATTGCACTCCCTGATAAACGTTCCTTGCAGAAAACAGAGAAGATTATGCCCCTGTAAATGACAAATGGCATTAGGAGAAACTGTTTCTTTTCCTTTAACCAATACCCAATGTACCTCTCCTTAATTTCAGCTCTCTGGCCATGACACCAACCCTCTGATTTAGAGACAACACAGCTGAAAATGGGTGGCTTTTCTCTTCTTTTGGCTTTGCTGACAATTAGCAGAACTGAAATCCAGTACTTTGAGCAGTATACATGAACTTGGGGATTTGATGGTTGTTTAATGAATACAAGAACATACTAGAGGGCTGAACTTTTGTTTTGCAATGCGACACTATCATTTCTTCATAGCTTTATTTCATATTTTTCCTACCCCTGATTGACTTTAATGCTCTTAGAAGTGCAAACAAAGAGAGAGAAAAGGAAAAAATATTTTGTGCAACTCAATGACAAATTAAATAAAAATATTTCTTTTTTCTTCTTCCTTTCCAGATATTTAATGTTAAGCAGAGACTGCTCCAAAAGTGCAATATTTTCAGAATAAAATTCACAGCTTTTTTCCTATTATGATCAGACTTGACACCCCAGACGCTCTCTTCTAAACTAAGCCCTTAATACTTACAATCCCAGTGTACTTACAAAAATATGGAAAAAAAAAAAAAAAGAAAATTACAATAGAAAATGAAGCTATCAGTGGGCTTTGGATGAGTCCAATTGTGGTCAAAATCTAGGATTAAGTGAAATATCCATTTGGTACAGGCAGAGAGCTTGTGTTGCACCACTTTAATGAGCATTGGTCCAGAAGGAGAGTGGGCTTTACACTGTCAAGAAAACCCAGATGAATTCCTGGTCTGCAAGAGGTGTTTCCCCACTGGACTTGAAACAAATGCATTTGCTTTGTTAAGCCTCAGCTTCCAGCTATCATCACCTGCCTTAGCATTACAGCACATCCTCCCTCTGCTCCTCCTCTGCCATGACTATTTGTGACACAATTCTTCAGGGCCAGAAAACCCCTGCATCCCACACACCAAGCAGAACTGTGATCAGCCCTCACAGTGGGAGGGCTTGAATCCCTGCTAGAAACAACACTGACAGCTTTCTTTTTCTTCCACACACAGCCCCCATGTTTTGCATTTCTACACAAGCTAATTCCTTGTGATGCTCTCAACACGAACATGATATCCCAGCCACCTCTCATCCCAGTTTGGATCAGACACTGTTCCCTGCCAGGCACTTGGTTTGTGGCACTTGGACTCTGGCAACAAAGCAAGGTACACAGCTCTGTGTGGCTTTTTACCCCCACACACACCCATCCTCTCCTACATTTTTATCAGTGTTCGACAGAGAATCATTTGGCTTTGCGCTCTTTATAGACAAACAGTTAACACCTAAGTTCATTTTGTAGACAAAAGGATTTTGTATTCATTTTGTTGACAAACTGTCTTGAAATCATGGAGGAGACTCTGTTTGACAGTCCTGGCACATACTTGATTCAGTGGAGAAAATGCATTCAGCTAACTGTCCAATCAGTTATGTAGACAAAATGAATTTCATCATAATTCTGTCAACAAAATGCTAACTTGCTTGAATTATTCTCTCAACAAAATAAATTAACTTAAAATCCTTTTGTCCACAAAACAGATTTAAGTGTTTAGTGAAGCCTTGTAAATACCATAGTCTGTTAGCTTAGCATGTGCAACTCAAACATTTGGCTCAGCAGAGTCACCAGGCCTTGTCTTATCCAGCAGGGCTGGTCTTGACTCTTTCAGCTCCTCCATTCTCTGTGAGGCCAGTCCAGTAAGACTACCAATCACCTGGGCACCAACACATGGAATCAACCAGAACCCCAGGAGGGACTCTTTTCCTTTTTTTTTTTTTTTTTAATTTAATCACTAGAAACTAGCAGGAAGAATTTGCAGTCAAGTATAGCAAGGCTAAACAAATCAGTCTGTTCCTCAAAAGGGACGCTTCATCCTTAGAGCTGAAGTTGACGTGGAGTTTCCATGACAAAACTCCTGATAAAATAGCAACTTAATGAGGGACTGCAGCTGAGATACCTCAGTAGATTTCATATTGTGACCATGAAACTGTAATTACTGTGCTTTAGATATCATGTGTCTAAAGTCTCTTACGCCTACAGAAAATTCCCTTCTGCCTTTTCTGCGGTGCTTCAAATTCAAGTTTAAGTTCACATACTCACATCCTGCTCAGCACCTAACTCAGAGCATGGAAAGCAATCAGAGCACAGGCAGTGCTGCAGGGGGCCAAGTGCACCAAGTTGTGCCCAAGACAGTGTAAGTGCACAAGGAACTGCACCAGAACCAAAAGCAATCACCTGCCCTTGAGCCCATAGCACCATCAGTAGGGATATTTCTGGTGTGCTTTCATGGCACCAGCCACTGCAGAGGACTCTGTGTTGGCATCTCCCATCTCATGTCCCAGCCTGCAGAAATGTCAGGGGTGACACCTTGCAGCTCAAGTCAAAAATGTCACTGTCATATGGATTCACCTCTGGAGAATGAAACCCCCTAAGACAAGTCTTTCATCTGTTTTTAATAAGTTTCTTCTCTGTTTTTAATAAGTTTCTTCTTTACCAACCACTGCATCCTCTATTGTTCAGCTACATTTTAACAACAAAGAAACATAGAGAAAATCATACCTATGTTTTTAGTGATGCCAGTTAAGAAATTTTTCAGGCTGGTGGAAAAATGAAACTCTTCCATATAGCTCCACTAGTATAAACAGGTTTTTTGTCCTTTTTTGGGGGTTATTTTGGTTACAATGGAGTTAAATTCCAGGAGTCTGGAAGGCATACAGTAACACAAGGAAAATACCATATTAATATAACACTTTTTATGAGCATGAAAATAATAAAATGCATTCAAATGCAAATGCAGCCTGCAAGAATGGACAAAGCTCTATGTTTTTCCATCAACATCTTCATTTTGCTAAAGACAGCTTAGTCTCGAGTGAGATGAGTGCCTCTGTGTGTTCAGGTCCAGACCCTGAAAAGCCTGCTTGTGGCTGAATTTTACTCAGTATTTGAACCACTTCTGCATTACCACCTTGTTTCAGCCCTCACTGAAGGACAGTGTGTTTATTAATCCCTTCAGAACCACATGTTGTAGCCCCAGTGGGATGAAGCCTGCTGCAGTGTCTATCTTATGGGAATTTAACAGAGTATCTAAAACTGTGGGATTGTTCCCTACAGCTCTTATGGGCAACTTTTTTTTTTCTGTGACTTGATCTGAATATACCAAGCATAGCAAAAGGCCTAGCAGGGGATTTTCAATGAAATTTCTATGTGCTAGACAACTAGGTCCTCCTGAATTTGAGTAGATCTGGGTCTCTAGCTGCCACAAAGCTCTTTTGACATTTCCAGCCTAAAAGAATGCATTCTGCTGACTACATTTCAAGAAAAAATAACAGCAGGCAGCTGGGAAAGCTTGTAAATAAATCCCTGCAAAAATGCCTATAAAATAAGCACAAGCATCAGCCTAGTTAGAGGATTCCCTGGCAAGGAGTAGGAGAGAATTTTAGGGAGCATGTGGCAGGGATATCAGGTGTTCTTTTACTGGTGTCACTTCTGACTGTCATGAAAGTGCTCTTGACCCACCCCATCTGATAGAGCACAGCACTGGCCAAGGCCACACCACTGAATAAAGCTCGAGCACTTCTCAAGTTATTTGAGACCAATTTCTTCCTTTGTAATGGCTCTGCATCATGTGTGCCACTACCTTAAATCCCAAGTGGGTCCAGAAGGAGCAATGCATTAGAGTGAAAGAAATAACCCTGCAGGCAAAGCCAAGCATCATGACTGCCAAGTTCCTTTTTGCAGATAGAATCAGAGAATATTCTGAGTTGGAAGGGACCCACAAGAATCATCGAACCCAGCTCTCTTCAACACCTGAGAGCAGCACATACATAAGAGTTAATTTAATACAAGCAAAACCTAAGAATATGGAGTAGAGAAAGATTTTAGGACACATAACACTGCTGTCCTGGGGGTCACCCCTAAGCTGCTCTCACCATGACAACCTGCAGGGAATGGAGCACTTCTGACTCTGTACTCGTCCTTCTTGAACCATGCACTGTGAGCAAAGGGGTCAAGGACTTTGGCTTGCTTTAGCCTGTTCTCAGACTTGGGCAAATCTCCTCATCCAGACCTTCAGTACGTTTGTATCTAAGCCAGAAACACAGCTGCAGGGGAGTCACATGTGGGAAATGGATTTGTAGAGAATTGTTAAAGCTTGATAGAAGGCTTACAGAGTATGTATTTGTATGTCAATACTTCATTATACACAGCAAACAGCAAACGAGACCATCAAAAAAGTTTTTTCCGTTCAAGAGAGGGGGAAATGTGGGAAATGGATTTGTAGAGAATTCTCCAAACCTGAAAGAAAGCTCCCACAATATGCATCTTTATGCAAACTTTAAGATAAAAAATGCTGACTTAGAAATGCTATAGAATAGGGCAGACATTGTTGAGAGAGGAATAGAACTATGAAAGATGCATTGCAGTAAGACCCATGAGGGAGAATTTCAGATGATTGGCTTCAAAGCATTTACAGCATGGTGTGGCAAAAGCTGATAGACCAAGAAACATTCATAGTGTATAGTAATTAAGAAATAGTTGGCTTCTGATTGTGGTGGTGTAAATTATAACATCTGTATTGTCTCACCCTTCACAATTGAATGAAAACAGGACAAAAGTTCTTAAAACACCTCTCAGTTGCCCCATCTCTGGGTCAGAAAATGGCCTAATCCAACAGTCACAGACAGAGATGGCTCTCACCATCTCTGGGTCAAGGAGACCCAGCACGGGGAGAGCAAGGAAATGTAGGAGTGGAGAGCTGAAAAGCACATGGTTCTGTTTGTTTGTTCTTTAACTCAGGTATCTCAAACTCTCCAACACCTTAACTTGGAATTCCCCTTTGTGAAGGAGGACTTCGGAGGACAAAAATGGAAATTCTTATATAAAATATACATGAGGAAGGGAGGGGAGGGAAAGGAGGGATTCATTATTATGGCTTACATGTCATTACACATTCAAAAATTCCAAGGTAATATATTTTTCTTCATTGCTTGGATAATAAATCATCATTCGATTACAAAAGGGGAGTTCCTGGATGGAACAGCAGCATTTCTGAAAAATACTCCTGGCAGATGAATGACAGGAAAATTTATGGATAATTCAGTTGCCTGACTGTCCTGCCTCCAGGAGAGAAGTCTATGCCAATATCTAAACCTAACCTGACAATTCACACAGCAGACATTGTACTTGATAGAGCGAGGTTTTTAGACCTCCCTTGGCTTGATTTTTGTTGTTCCTCCCTTGGCAGCCTGCAGAATATGTCATAGCAATGCAAAAGGGTTGGGAAAAAGCTATCAAAGATGCTACTGAGCCTCTACTAGCAGGACTGTCTCTAGCACATGTCCATATGAAAAATATACTGCTGTGTTCCCCACTTAGCCAGAGCTGTCCAATCAATCAGAGATCTTTCAAGGGTCACTGGTATTTGTAAGAGTTTTCAAGTACAAAAAATTACCATCCAGTCTACCATCAGCTTGCTGTTTTCTAGTTTATCTTCATTTCATCTCCCAGGTTTTTTTTCAAACCAACTCTTAATATTTTTCCTCTGTATAAGCAGAGTTATTTCACTCTTCAGCTGGGGCCTTTAAGTCATTCTTCGTTTTTCTCCCATTAGACTCATAGCTAGGTGTAAGTCTGAAAATCTGGCAAAATGTTGCAGGAGAGGGGTGAGGCAGCTGAAGGAAAGGTGTGGCAGAAGGCAGCCAGCTGCAGAGGCAATCCTTACTGCAATAAGGGCAGACAGGCTGGAGTCAAGCCCCATCTTTTCTATTGATACTCATTTCTGAAAGGAAATTGCTGTTCTCTTTTATGAGCAGCCAAAAGGAACCCACATCTTACCAAGTCTGGCATCCAGCCTTGGAAAAGTGTAACTCACCCCTTGAAGAGTCCACTGCTTGAGGTGGAAGGGCATCAACAAGCACTTCTTCCAATAGGAGCATGCCTTGGAAACACTGAGGTTTTCATCTGGATAATGCCTGTTCTAAGTTGGAGGACAAATTACATCTCTGCACCAGGCTTTGTGCTTTTGCACTGCTCAGCTGCCAAAAGCCACAGACAGAGTTTGACTCAGAAAAAGACCCTTTCTTTAGGAGAGGAAAACTAAGATGATGAGGGGAAGCAGCTGAACATATGGGCCAGGTTCTCTGTCAGTGAAAATGAGACACCAACTTCTGAAGCAGACATGGAAAGCCTCTCTTTGCAGGTGGCAGAGTGAAGGAGTGCATCCCACCTCTTCCTCATGCCAGCATGTGAAACAGCTCCCATGAATCATGCTCTAGGAATGCCTCTCCCTTAGTAGTGATTAGAAGGAGAGCCTGGGTGAGTAGCTCATCTGCTGCCATCTGAAGTAGAAGGAAGCAGACTCATTACTTTGAAAGCAGAAATAGAAGGCTTTATTTCCTGCTGGTTTCCTGTTTCTGGTGGCAGTACAGAAAGAACAAAGCCAGTAAAGCCAGCATGGTCTCTGAATTTCTCTTTGGGAGATGTTTTATCTCCTACACCAGGGCCCAGATTTCAAGGGTTACACAAGACAAAATGCTGTGAAAAATCAAACTGAAGCTTCCTTCCAAACTGCATTCCTATTAGGCAGTAGCCAGTACTATACATCCAAAACATTAAAGATCCCCAGAGGCTCCCTGCACAAAGGATTGTGAAGTGTTTTCCAAAGGAATCATCCAAGAATACCAATAGTTCTAAACCAGTTTGTCTTTTTTTCAAAGTGAAGATGTTTGGGCAATAAATGCAGTAGAGCAACTTCAGAATGACATGAGCACAACACTCTGATGGGTCACGTTATTCTTGGAAAAATCTGAGTCTTCCAGACATGCTGCCACTCAGGAGACATGTTCTCCAGGGCTATTTTCCTCACTAACTCTTGTAGTAACCTCCCAAAAAATTTAATAGCCATAATTACACTGGGACATGAAATGATTTATGCATGCTTGAACATCTCTTATGAAGCCCCTCACCACTGAGATGCATTAGGTGTTCTTGAATTCTCTGGACTGTTTTCATCAATGAGACCAGCAGGGCTGGGAAGAAATCAGGATCTTCGCCACCCTGTACTAAGTTTGGATCCTAAAATCTACATTCCCTGGGTGCCAAATAGCATATTTACAGCCACTTTGGCCTTATTGCAATTGCCTGTAGTTTAAGAATATATACTTCCCTTATATATGCCCTCATCCCCAGGTGAAATATCTTCTGTGGAATAAACAAGCATTTTACACATCTCTCCATTATCCGTGTCCTTTGGCAGGATTAGGATGAGAAGGTGTTTCACACCTGATGCAGAAAAGTTCCTGCTTTGAGTTTTTAGCCAGGCATGATCTGTCAGTGGATAGAAATCTCATCTCTGAAGCCCTGGGGCCTCAGCCTGAGCAAGGTAATGAAACAGATTTTATTAGCGGTTTCAGAAAGGTAATCTAACACTAGATTAGCATTAAATGGTCCAGCAAAGTAGACACATGAAGGCATCTGTAAACATCATCCCAAGCCCTTGATTGCAGGAATATATGTTTTTTAGGCAAAGAGGCAGTATTTTTCTTACATTTTTTGATTTTTTTAGATGCTTTTATTTTATTTAGATGCTTTGAGGGACCGATTTGTTCTGTATACAAACTACTGCGTGCTTAATGTCTTGGTAAGCTCTTTCCCTCATCAAAGCAAAAATGACTTGATATATCATATGACTTGCTAATAGATGACTAGATAAAGCTAAATTGTAAAATGATCACTGCTGTCTCATGGCTTTCCTAATATGAGAAATGTGATCAGAAAATAATCTGCTACTGAGAAGGCAATCCGAATCCCCTTCGGGGAACAGGCTGCAAGAATACAGCACTAAGGATGATATATTAGCATTTCAATAAGAGCCTGGAATCTGTACAGAGAGTGCCACAGAGGAATAACTAAAATTTCTTTATCTTTATCTACTAATATTTCTGGGAAAATTGTAATATTGGGAAATTGCAGAAAAACCAAACACCTTGCTTAAATTGAATTGGACCTGCAACCTGACCGGTTCAAAGCCTCCAGTATATGATCTTCCCAAATTAAAAGCAGAAATTTCAGCCCTGGGTAGGGTTCCTTTGTCACTGCCACTTATAAATTTTAGGGTAAAGATTAACACTGAGGTCAGTATTTTCAGAAGTGGGTATTATGCCTGAGTGACCCACTAGAGACACCTTAGAGTGGTTTAATTTACTACAGATGGGGCTTCCATCACTTACTCACCACATCTTGGAAGGGTTGAATTACCTCAGAAGTGTTGTCAAAAGATGCCACAAGCTTTTTTTGGTTTGGTGTTTCTGTTGTTGTTTTTAATGTGCCATATTTATCCTTCATGTAATACCTCAAAAGTTTCTTCCATGAAAACCAAGCAAGCAATTACAAGGATCTGCACCTGTTTTTCATAATAATAAGGAGTTGTAGGGATTTTATATATAGAATGAAATACTGCATAGTAGAGAATTTTAAGATAGTAAACAAAGGAGCTTAGGCAACTTTTTAACGAGCTTGAATGATTTATAGCTTTTCAGGCTCTAGAGAAATACTTGAAACTCCAATGACTTTCTGCCAGGGGCACAGTTAATAAAACTTGAATTTCTAATCTTGCATTTTCCCCAAATGAAAGTTTTAGCTAATCAAAACATCCAGCTGATGTACCAAAGCAAGTACCATTGAGTGCTCCAAGTACCCACAAAATAACAGACAGCTCAGGTTACACAGAGCCTTCTGAAAAACACATCAAAAGCATGTACCAAACTGTTCCCACTTCCCTCCTGAGTTCCAGTCATCTGGCATATGAGCCAGTCTCTTGGATGCTGTACAATAAAGAAAATTATCAAATGCACACATAGTGTCTTTTAAAGGGAAACAAGCATTAAGAATTATTCTGTGAGGAGGGGAAACGAAAGCTTATCAATTCTTTTTAAAGGTATTGGCTGTGTTTTCTACCATGGCACTGCATTTTGTCTCCATGCTAAACACTGAGTGAGCTTTGGCATTTGCATGTGGTTTGATGTGGTCCCTGGAAAAGGCTCCCAGTTGGAGAGACAAGACAGAGACTGATTTCCTGTGGAGTTCCACATTCCATTGTGGGGCACCACCATGGAATACACACTGGTAGAGCCTGGTGCTCCCTACACCCCATCCTTGGCTCTCAGCATCTCCCTGGAGCACACTGCCCATGCTCCCTGGCAAAGCAGCCAGCACAGCACTGCATCCCCTTTAAACCATTATTTTCCAACTTGCCAAAGCTCTCCTATACAGAATGCTCAAACCCCTCCCAACATCCTACCTTACTGCATATGCAGTAGCTCTCCCCCTCTCTCTCAAAGGCACATACCTCTTTCTACAGAAAAAAAAAAAAAAACAAAAAAAAAATGACATATTACTTTAACTTTATGGAAAGCTACTATAATAGGCCAATGAAAATAGCTAAAGTTGTAGCCACTTTGCCTAGCAATTACACATGTGACAAATTCATTTATCTGCTAGTCCAACAACTTAATTTACATCCCCACTTAACAGTTAATTCTGGAGGTGCACTTCACTGCAACAGAAGCAGGGGCAGCAAAGGCTGGACCCTCTTGAAAGAAAACCCCCTTTAATAAATATCTCTGCAATTAATTATGCAACAAAACCAGCCAGCAGCAAGCAACAAGAGTGAAAACATCACGGTATTTACACGTGGAAATAAAACATCAATGTAGTAAGAGGCAGATGATGTAACAGAGTGAGACAGAAACCAAGCTAATATTCACAAGAATTCTGGGGAAGGAGATTTAAAACATCACTTACTAGGAGAACACTGATGAAAATTAATTGGAAGAGATGGAAGCACTGTTTCTGCATCAGGAGAGCAGAATTTTTCAATGTCTGTAATAAAATGATGATTTATAACTCTTCAGTGAAGAAAATTTACACACTGACTAAGACTCTGGTAAGGTTTAGATCAGGTCAGGGATTTCCTGATCATATTTTGCTTTTGTCAGAAAGTGTTGACTCATCAAAACCACGTCTGTTATTTACCACTAAAAGTTGGAGTGGTGTTTTGTCTGGATTCCTCAAGTCCTGAATGAAACCTCTGGTCAAAAACAGAGGGGTGCAGAGCAGAACCAGCAGCTAAAGCACTTTCCTGCTGTGTAAGAGACCAGGATGCTGAGCCCAAGCTGACCGAGGCAAAAAGGAAAGTTAAATTTCAGCATGTAACATGCAAAAGACATTGTCACAGTACCACAGTGACATCTTGCTCAGAGTCTAAGTGAAAAGGCAGTGTCCCACTTGCTCTCTGCATGCAGAATTACAGGGTGTCCTAAATCCTAGTAAGTCACAAAGAAATGGAAAACCAGTCCCTTGTGTGATGTTCATATGCAGAGATGGACCAAAACCCAAAAGCAGCAGCAGATTTACTTGTCCAGTAATTTTAGCAAGTCAAAGGAGGGGGTCTCCATTTCTCTTTATTCTTTTTTAAATTAAAGCCACGGTTCCCATTTTGGGAGGGCATCCAGCAACAACCACTAGCTTTTCTGTAGTTTGTTTGACTGTGCTGTGGCTCATAATTCATTGGGCAGGGTCTCAGATGTCCTTTAAACAAGCCAAGGGCAATAGCCAGCAGATTTTCAGCACAAAGGCAGCGTTTTTTTGGCATGTGGATGAACCGCCATGAGTTCAAAATAAGCATTGAAAATTATTGCCCTGCTACTTTACCAACCTCTGCATCCTTCATGACAATAAATAATGTGGTTTTGCACACATGTAGGTGGCTGTGGCTCCCCTCAAGATATAAATACATGGCATCACATGATATTGCACAGGTATCACATCTCATCCCATCAGAGATTCATGCAGAAGTGATCAGACCTGTTGTTTCTACCAAATTTGAGAAGCTTGGGGAATGGGCTGAAGGAATCCACACAAAGCTCAACAAGGAAGTAAGAAACATGCTTAAACTATTGCATGAATCTGAAATTTCCTGATGCAATCTAGACAGTTTATCACTTCTAGGGCTAATTACACTTTACCTATGACTGAGAGACAATTTTAAAGAGAGACACAGTAAAAGGATCTTGAGAGGTGGCCTGATATGCCCAACAGCTGCCTCTGAAAAACAGAAATATTTGGCCATGATGCTGGGGACTGGACAGTGCAGATACCCTTCTGGAAGTTTTAGCACAAAATCAAAGTCTTCTTGGGAACAGGAACAACAGGAGCACAAAGTTTCTGTATTTCATGATCCAGAACACAAGGTCTCTCAGCATTGCCCTTGTTATTCTGACTTTGTACTGCCTAAGGATAAATTCTGCCAGACAGCATAAATCCTTTCCTGAATGACTCACAATCTCTCAAGGTATAATTACTGTAACTGAAAAAAAAAATATTTAATTTTCAATCTTACAAGAAGAATGTTCAAGCTGAGATAAACATACAGAGAAAAAGTTGAAATCACAAGGCCCAAATCTTCCCATGCAGCCAGGTTTGACAGACATCATGTGAGATAAGATCATTGAAAAGGGAATTATCAGAGGAATTTTGTCAACCAACTGGAAATTAATTCCATCTGAAATCACTCTAATTGGCTGTTTTAATGGTAAAGCAATAAACATTTTATGGGGAATCTGGGTTTAAAACAAAAATGATAATTTATTTAGTCTATATAGATTTGCTCAGCTGTAAATCACTGATGCATCAGATAATACTTTGCATTTTGTCTTGAAAAATCACACCAAGTAGAAAATACAATTTTCCTGTGTTATCAGGAGTGGCAGAGGCAGCTGGCTCTCTCGTTGTAATCTTTACTAACATAACTGCATAATCACCTCACTGAGGACTGAACCTCAGCTCTGAGGGCTCTGTCTTCTAGTTGTTAGTTTCCAAAAGCACAGGGAAGATCCTCCCCAAGTGGAATTTGCATCACTAATTATTATGGAATAATTAGGCAGAACAGATGCTGACTTTTGAACTCAGTAAGCCTTGCAAAATTCCCAAGGGCTCAGAGTTTTGGTATCACTGAAATTGTGCTTTCTTTCATGTGGGAACTAGATTGCTGTCACCAAGAGCCATGTGATGGTATCAGGATTACAGTGACCCACCATGTAACCCAAGTTACACTGACCCATCTAAATACTGATAACTAACGGCTCTCTCCTAGTGATTTTTTTTCAAGACAGGCTCTACATTTTAATATTTTAATAGAGAATATCTATGAGTCAATAATAGGGCTTTCAAAGCATTATAAATGGCAGAGTATTCTTCTAAAATACAATGTAATTTTTAAGAGATGGATTTTACTTTTTTCCAGTGTAGACAGACACAAGTGAAAGGTTTGAAAAGAACACAATCCTTTTGTAAGTTAAGGAAGACTTGCCTACAGGGAGTTTTGCTGTACTTAGAAATAGTCTATTACATTAAGTATATCTTGCAAGCAGGAAATGCCTTTACAGATGTCAAAAATTGCACTGGAATACTTAATTAAAGAAGCATTTTTAGATTCAGATGAAAAACCTAATTCAAGTTCCTCTACAAGCCACCTGTCTGTGATACCAGCAGACTTTCATGTTTTCCTTAGACATGGAATTCTAGCATCATGAAATGATTTGGGCTGGAAGGGAGCTTAAAGCCCATCCAGTCCCACCCCTGCCATGGCAGGGACACTTTCCACTATCCCAGGTTGCTCTGAGCCCTGTCCAACCTGGCCTTGGACACTTCCAGGGATCCAGGGGCAGCCACAGCTTCTCTGGGCAACCTGCACCAGGGCCTCAGCACCTTCACAGGGAGCAATTTCTTCATAATATCTAATTTACACTTATTCTCTCTCATTTTGAAGCCATTCCCCTCCTTTCCTATCACTACATGTCCTTTATAAAAAGTTCCTCTCCATCTTTCTTTCTCTCCTTTTAATTTCTCAGCTTAAGCTGGGAACTATGCTCAATTATTTGTTCAAGTTTTCATTTCCTGAAAAAGAAGACAGGGAAGTTTTGCTGAACTCACAACCACACACCCAGTGACACTTTCTGAAGGTCTCTGCCAACTGGCCACTTGTGTTTAATGAACAAAAGAAGGGACTAAATTAAGGATAAATCTCAGTTTCTGTGCAGCTTTGGGATCAACACTTACAAGCAGCTCCAGAAAATCCCAATCAGTGGCTGGGATCAGCAGAGGTCACTGGTGCCTATGTGAAAGGAGGGTCAGGACAATTAAAACCTGATTCCCTTTGGGAAAGATCTGAACTTCTCCCTGGCTGCAAAACACTTAACCAAAGTATGAAAACTGAGTACACTGACCTGACACCCAGTGAGACTGCTCTATTCCTCAGTGGTAAAAATGCTGATGAAAGGTAGTGGAAAAGAATTACAACAAAGAGCATGAGAAGGTGGTTCTGGGGAGTTCTCTTGGCCTGATGATGCTTTCCTTCAGGCTACTTCCATTGCCAGCTGGCAGAAATCAGCTTCTTTCTGAAAATGAGTCACAGACCCAAATTCCCTTCTGGAGGATCCTCTCTCAACAGCTTACGCTAACAGTGTAAAGAGAAGAGCTTCTAAGCCACTCATGAAGTGGCTGTAAAAGGTGGCAAAATGAATATCTGTGCACTTGCAATGGAGCCAACAGATGCTCTGAAATCAATTTGTCATTGATTAATAGAGGACCTGTGCCTCTGGAAACTCTGGATCAGTAAGCCTTGACTCCCACTGCTCCACAGTTGCCGCAAGGCTGCATCATTTACATCTTCAGGTTACCAGGATTTTATTAATTAATATTATGCATTAATATTAATAATATTGTAATAATTGTAGAACAATTACAAAACTAACAGCAAAATCTATACAAGGCCAATCTTGATCCTGCATGGGAAACTAATCCTAGCAGCCCCACCCTAACCTGAGAAACTCCAGACATTTCCAACTCTATCCCTGTTCCAGGACCCCACACTGCTCCCAGTTTTACCCTTACCTAAGCAGCTGCCTCAGCAGCCTCACCCTCTACCTGGCCAGGGTTCCTCTTCTGAGCCTACACATCCAACAGATCCCAGCTTGGTCTCTGGGCTCCATTTGTTGCAGAAATAGAAATAAGAGTCTTTTGCAGAAACACCTCATTTAGGTGCCTAACAACCTTTTACTGGGTGGCTTAAGCCATGCATGGGATCACAATCAAGGCAGATAATTCAGTCTGTGGAACTAATTTCAATTATCAGGATCAAATGTTGTAATTGCCATTTTAAAAATACAACTTCTGCCTTGTTTTTATATGCAATAAATCTACGAACAAGTGGCAATTTTCCAAACACTCATATTTCTATCACTCTCTTTAAAGCAGTCCTTAGCCATTTGCATACCTCCAAAGTTTCGAGTGCCACCTCTAACTCAGAATTTTGGATTACATGGTTCTAGGTGTACCTGTATTTTCTCTCTGTACAGGGGCTGTAGGAACAATGGGTTTTCTGGTTCAGTCACTGAAGCACAAAACTACAGAGTGAAAATAAAAATGACAAAGACCCCTGGATCAAACATTTTTTTTTTCTCTGCAGAAAAAAACTGCCCCCACCAAATCATTTCACTTGACATTCCATTTGCTCTGTAATGAAATGCTTTGTTCCACATGCCTGTGTGCAAAGGAAAGGAAATACTGACTGTAATAAAGGAGCAGATCAGGGAAACCTGCCTTTCAGCCAGGAGTGCTGACCTCTGTGTGGGTGACAGCACCTTTTAGGAGGGAGTTGGGGCACCTTCAGTACCCACAGCCACCACATTCCTCTGTGCAATGGGAAGAGTCCAGGAGAGAGGAGTGAGAAAGACCCTGCACTGCAAACAGGACACCTCTAGTGAAGTGAGTGTCCACTGACCTGCTGGAGAAACAGTGCCAGGGGGACAGACTGGGGACACCTCACCTGAGATCAACTCCACAGAATCTCAGCGTAAGCTGAGATAAAAGGGACCCACAAAGATCACTGAGGCCAAACCCTGGCCCTGCACAGGCACCCCAACAATCCCACCCTGTGCCTGAGAGTGTTGTCCAAATGGAGCTCTGGCAGCCTTGGGGTTCCCTGGGGAGCCTGTTCCAATGCCCAAGCACACTCTTGGGAAGAACCTTTTCCTAACATCCAACCTAAATCTCCCTTGACACAGCTTCAGGCCATTCTCTTTGGTCTTGATGCCTTGTGAAGGCTGACCTAGAACAGAGACTAAAGAATTGAAGAGTTAAAGAATAAAGTAGGGATTTATTAAAAGACCTCAATGAATACACCTTGGGCAGTACAGGAGCCTAGCTAGGGCTACACCCAAGATGGACCAAAGTGGTCACAAAATGGATGACCAGGGTCTCACAATTTATAAGTTTTGGTTAATTTGCATATTGTAGTTAATTGTGCAATTACAGCTTTATGTTATGAAGTCCCATCCTTCTTGTTTTTCTCTCTTCATTCCATGTTGTTTATGCTCTTGGGCCTGAGATTTGCATCATTTGTTTGTGGTCCCCAGCTAGAGAAGGAATTGTTTTGTCTCCCTACTCTGTGAAGAGAGCTCACCATCCCCTAATATGAAGCTCAGATTTACACACTAAAGCAGCACAGAATCTGAAAAATATAAAAGCTAAAACCTGAGGCATCACTCTGCTAGTGACCACAAATGAAGCATTTAAGCCAAGCAAGAAACCAGCCTGAGACTTTCTAAGCTGAGTCAATACACTTACTTCTAAACCTCACAGCAGGGTATTCGCTGTAGGAGTTTGTGTGTCTCTGTCAAAGAAAATCAAACTCAACTTCGGGGTGGCTGAAACTGCACTTAACATTTTCCCAAACTATGGTTGTCAACCTGTTTTATACAGTCACTTAATCCTGCTGAAAATCCATAGTAAAAAAAATCTATGTGAGAGGCAATACCTAGGGAATACAGGAGGACCAGCACATGCAGCCACAACCCTGTAAAAGGAAGTGTTGTCAGGAGACTAGAACATTCAGGCAAGCCACTGGCAGCTCCCTGGGAAGCTTCTATTTCCCAGGAAATTTTAGTCACAGCTCTGTCACTGCTGACCTCAGGTCTCGGCTGTAGCCACAGCTGGGACAGGATGGTCTTCCTCAGTGGAAGAAGAAAATAATAAAACCCAACACTTCAAGATTTGCCATTATGCCAAACACCAGTTAATGTCTGGTCTTCTGGCCTGTTCTGAGGCCTTGTTGCCAGACAATTTTCACTGCCCAAGATTTACATGTTTCAGTGTGTGGACAGATCTTATTTTTTGAGACTGTACTGTGAGATATGTGCTGCTCCCTTACAGAGCATGTTATTTTTTATAGGAGCTGAACACACACACAGTGGTCACAGCTAATCATCAGTGGGTCTGACTGCCACAACTTTAATGACAGCTCTCAAAAAGTTTTGAAACTTCAGCTCGTAGACTCGCAACGTTAGGAAATTAAATTTTCATTAAAAAGTAGTTTCTAACATCCATGATGATAAAGGAAAAACCTAGAAATGTAATTATCTTTTATCCCAAGAAGTTCACCAAAAGGAATGAAAGCAGCTTGATCCCACAAATCACCTCAGAGCACATTGCCAGCACTCAGAATTTCTCTTGGCAGCCTTGTCTCCTGCTCAAACCTCTCACACAGGAAAGTTCTCTGAATTCCCAAAGTGCACACGCAAAGCTCAGAAAAATCAGGAACTCTGAATATTTTTTTTTACTTCTCCTGCACACACACACATTTCATGTCTGCCTGAACCAGCAGCTGAAAATAACCTCTGGGTAACATATGTGACTTACACACTACTGTCCCATCTATTTCTCATTATTAATATCTCCTCACTGTGTGTTCTTCTGTCCACAGCAATTATTCAGATTATTTTGTCTTGTTTTACCAGCCCTCCCTGTGCATGCAAACAAACCAAAGAAATTAACAATTCCAAGAGGTGCTTTGAAACTCTTATCTCAGCCTCCTGCAAGCACAATCCCCCTCCTCAGGTTGGGCACTATTAAGTATCTGATGGCATTATGCAGCATGAAGGGGCACAGAAAAACTGGAAGCATTGTCTTTATTTTCCATTGTTACTGATCCTTCAGTAGTGAGAAATTAGAGGGGACATCCAGCCAATTCTTGACATGCTCACAATTATACAGTTGTTCATCTGAACCACAAAAGAGCACATTTTGAAGGTGCTTTTGTTTTGTGCAATATTAAGATCACTACATAGTATTTTTTCATAATGTGCCCTAAAAAAAAAACAACTTCCCATGACACTGAGACTTCAGTAGTAATTTTGCGATGCAGCATTTTTTCAGAAAACAAATTAGTTAAGGAAGTTCTTTTTTTTTTTAAGAAAGAAGTTTCAGAAAAACATTTCCTACAGTTCCTCTTCACACAAAGCATTTAATTCCTCTCTACACACAGATTTCAGGTCAACAAGTCAAATTGCTCTGACAACTTCTGAGGCAGCATTTAAACTTCTATTCCTTGTAAATGGCACAAGATGGGCAAAAAGTTTTTATTAGATATATATGAATTTAAAATCACATTAATGCATTTAGAGAAAACCTATTATTTACTAATGTGTAAATAACCACTAAACTTTACAAGCAGTGCACATCTTAATGAAAACAAAGTAAAATCCATCAAAAAAGTAAAAAAAAAAGTAAAGGTAAAAAAAAAGTAAAGGTTAAAAAAAAAAAGTAAAGGTAAAAACCCAAACCCATGCAATTAAATCACTGCAGGTTTCACAGAGCTCTGTTTGCTCCAGAGGATGGGTTCCTCATGAAGAATTTTAAATCAAACAAACCACAGCCACGAAACCTCAAGAGTGAAATAGGTACAAATACCAAACTTCTTTCCCTGCATTAAATTCTGCACATCTTGGGTTATTTCCACATCCAAACTAAAAGCAAACAACATTTTTTGGGAGAGCCTTCAGAACATTGCAAGATGGCAGCAGGCTGTATTCTCAGCTGGCTGCTCCCAGGAGGATTTTGGAGCCCCAGTTCAGCAATGAACTCTAGAGGAATAACAGCTGCACTGAAGTGATGCTGGGCTGTGTCTGAGCCTGCAGGGCTCCAGGAGAGGAGGCAAACCTGCTGTGACACCATCCCCTGCACAAGGGGCAGGTGGATGCTGCTTCCTGTGTGGGCAAACAGCAACCTCATCTCGGCCAGCGAACCGGCCAGGCTGAGAGCAGAGCAGCAGTGAAGAAATGCCTTGTATGGCTCTCATCCACCAAAGCTCTAAGGTATTCTGGAAACATCCTTTAGTTTGGACTGCCAGGTATGGCAGGAACAAACCTGTCAAAGGGAGGGGTCTGATATCCCCCTCTGCAGCTCTGTTTCCCAGGAGCCTCTTGCCTTTGCATCAGAAGGGCAAAGGAGCACTTTCCTAACCAGTTTTTTTTCTGGCAACTTTCCTGTTCTCAGGTCAAATTCAATGCAGAAAACCCAGCTGAATAAACATCATGGCATAGAATGAACTAATACAAATGATTGTTTATTACATTTTTCTCTCTCCTCCCTTTTTGATAGTTTGTAAAGCTAATAAGCAATATCCTCATTAAATAGCTGTGCATCTGACCCAAATACAATATCAAGTGAAATATATATGCAATAAAATCTAAATGATCATACAGTTCTGAGAGTTTATGAAAACATAGGCTGACAAAAGCTTCCACCCCATCCATCTCTCAGAACCCTACATATTGATATCCATTAGCCCTCAAAAACATTACCAGACAAGAGCAGGGTGAAAAGTTGTACAACAGAAAATAAGCATCTTGCTCAATATTTCAAATTAAAATAGCTGGTAAAAAAATAAAATGTATAACTGTAATGTGAATATAAAAAACCTGGATATGTTACTTTATAGAAAATGATAGTTACAGATTAAAAGATAAATATGTCTCCAGATGCAAAACCAGAAAAATTGTTAGTATTATTCCCACAAGATCAATACCAATCATGCACAATAGCCAACCAGGAATAGCTGATAACAATCAGGAAGTGCTTGATTCAATTCTGCTTTAGTGACAACAGTGGTAAGTCAATAACTTCAAATGGCAGTTTTGAAAAAATCTAATATTTAGAGAGGCATATAATAGGAACTCATTTGTAAGTCAAGATTTTAAGCAGATATAAAGACAGAGCATGGCCCTAGTTACCCTTCAAAAGATTTTTTTTGCTTGGGCTTAGCTTAGCACCAGGAGAGAAAATCTATGTCTGTGGTACCACCATCAAGCCCTACCTGGTATTTGCTGACATGCAAAAGATCTCCAGAACTAGGAACATGGAAAGAATTAAAAAGAAAATTCTCCATGGCAGGTACACTTCTGGAGATGTGCCATGGACAGCTGTGGGGTAATGGTGACCTCAAAGGAGCAGTCAAACCCTCTGTGGTTTGGTGGCCTCTGTGCAGCAGCTTTGACAGGAAGCAAATGTGGCAGGAGGGCTACAAGGTGCTGCAGTACCAGACTCCTGAGTACTGAGGGGTTTTGTGTGCCCCAGAAAAAACAGAAAGGACAATGAAGATGCAGTGGAAAGCTGAACATCTTGTGGTTGCTGTTCCAACACAAAATTTCTACAAATTTCTGTGCCCACACTAAGCATAGATAAGCCAAGCTCTGGGCCTTGGTCATGTACAAATAAAGATGAATGAGCAAGATTAATGTGGGAAGAGTGGCAAAGATCAAGGCACCAGGACTCTTACAGACATATTTGCACATGCTTGGAATGCCTTTCACTCTTTACCCTCCCTCTGTATCTCTAGATTCTAATGCTCAGAAATTCTCAAAAATATGACAAAAGCATTTGAAGGGCTTTTTTTGAGAGGCCAAAGCAACTAAAAAGTATTCCAGTTTTTACCACAAATCTGTGTAGGCAATATTCACTGATCATTACTGTTACTCAAAATTTTCTCTCTCCATGATGATGATGTTTGATTTTTGTTCTGTCAGACTACCCCCATTCAGACTGACATCTTCTGTGAGAGCTGTTGTACACAGTAGCCTTTTTGTCTGCAGGAAGAAAGGGGACTGCAGTTTTAATGGTGTGGTTATTTTCAAAATTAAGTGGGGTGGGGGTAGGAGAAAAAGGACAGGGACATACAGCCCACCAAAATTTGCCAAAGATATGTGAAGTTTTGGAAATAAAGCACAGTGATTTCAGAGCAAACTAACTTCTAATTCCTGACCAACTCTACTAAAAAAACCTAACTAGCTACATAAGAGACCCATGTCCAACAGCAATCTTTTAAATCATTTTATGCTACTGATACTGTAACATGAATGATGGCTGTGCTAATTAATCTCATGTCAAACATTTGATGGAGAGCTTAATTTGCTAAAGCCCAAAGACAGGAGCTCAGAGTGTGTGTGTTTCCTCAAGCAGTCTTCACTGTGCTGCAATATGCAGTACAACCATGTAAAACCTGCCTTGCTGTACCATGAGAAGAATTACATTCAGACCAAAATATATTTCTGCGTTTATACCTGACTACCTTCTGCACTTTTAACTATTCTTTGGCTTTCAGGCTTTTCTTCCTAGCCCAGAGACTTTGTTTCCTTTTGTTCCCAGCCTGAAGGTTGAACGTTGATCACTTGTCTCTGGGAGCTGGGATTCACAAAAAGGTCTCTAACAAGACTTTGCACGTATAAATGTACAAAACCACTCTAAAAATATACTTATGCATAAAGAAAACTATTGAAGCATCAGCTTTCCCACACAGCTGCAGATAAAACTCCTCAACATAAAAGCCAGTTTAGCCAAGTTTTTTGGCAGCAGAGACACAACACTTTGCTTTCAAATACTCCAAAAGGTGAGTGCTAACAGAGCCCCAGGACATGGTGCAGTCCAAACATCCATTCCACACTGGGCAGCTGGACATAAAACACCTCAGCCCCACCAAAGGCTGCAGGGCCATCATCCTGTGAGAGCCTGTCCAGATGTCCTAGGTGCACATGAGGTTATTCACACAGGCAATGATGCAAACCACAATCCAAGAGTTTCCACACAGATGAAATATATGCAGTGAAATATAGAGATTTAATATGTCTGGGCAGCATTGCTACCCAGTCAATTGGCAATGTGAACCATTTTCTGAGGCATGAAATACCCAACTGACCTTGAAGGCAAGGAGCTGATAATTTATGGACAGGAAGCCACCCAGAATACCTCACCATGGCTGAATTTTATTTTGACTCTTGGAAAATATTGCAGATCAATCACATAGGATAGCTGCTGCCTCCATTAAATGCTGCAACAGCAAACAAATGGTTTGGCCTGCCATGAAAACCCAGATAGAACAGCCATAAAAAAATAGATCTCCATTTAATTGTCAGTGATTTGCAATATCATCAGGTTCTGAATGAGTCATTCCTCCATGCTGTAGCTGGTTTAGGACACAAGAGGATGTAAAAATGGTCTGGAAGGTCCAAGATAAGAGTCCCAGAGGGTGTGTGGCTACCCCTGGACAAGCAGCCACTGGTGGCTCCAGGCAGTAGGTTCCCAAGGGCTGTGCAGACACCCCAGAAAATAAACATCTCCCATCAGTGCCCCTGCAGACTGGGGAGCTGCAAGCACATGGCCAGCAGTGCTCCACCCTTGCAGAACAGGGAAGGCACATCCTGAACACCTGGCAAACCCTAAGGAAAAGCATTGGGAACTGAAGGGTACATGCAAAAACCCCTCCTGCTGCAGTGGGAAAGGGGCAACAACAGTGTGAGATCTCTGCCACTATGTCATCAATGCTGCCATTTCCTTACAAGGGGGGGCATGTCCACCCCAAGAAAACACTGATAACAAGATAGCTCCCTCCCTCTCTCTCCACTAGGGCCTTCCTAGGAAGTGGCAATTGACTCTGCAGCCAATACTTAACTGGCATGGGGAGATATCAGAGAGAGAAAAAATGGCTGTACAGTGAAGCTGTTGAAAGCCCTTTGAAGATAACCCTCAAAAAGAATAAAAGTCCAGAAAACAAAACCATCTAAAGAGGAGTAAAGGGAAAGGTTCCGAGCAATTTCCATGTTATTTTTCATTGTTAACTAAAACCACCCCAGAGCCAAAACTTTTCAACTATTTATTCAGCTGCAAGAAGAGCTGTTCCAGCTGAAGATTGCACGGAGCCCACGACAGGGACATGCATCGGGCACTCGGGTAAGCCCAGGAAGGCAGTGCCATCTGCAGGGCTCGGAAAGCACTCACGACTCTCAGCTTTTTGAAAAGCAGTAAAACAGTTGCTGCCGTGGAGGAGTGGTGAAAGAGCACTCCCTTTATGCACTGCCCAAAAAATAAAGCACATCACATCTTCTGGAGGAAATTACTACAGCTGATACAAGCTCTTTCAGCAGCAAAAACAAAATAAGAAAGGTGTCACCGCACAAGCAGCAAGAGACCTTTCAAAGCACTGAAGTGATAGGAATGAGTTAAATTTGATCTCAGATCATCTGGTAAGTCACATCATCAGCATTTAGGGAAGGCAGGACATGGCACTTGTATGTTAAAAAGGGGAAAAGATCTCTGGGGTTGAAGCAACAAGGATCCAGAATGGCCTCGCAGGGAGGGTCAAATCAGAAACCTCCAGGACCAGAGACTGCCAAACACAGGGCTTGTATTAACAAAAAGCTCTATTTGGTGACCAAAAACATCTTCGTGAGCTCTCTATCTGTTTACATGCAATGTTTGCATCATAGAACAGATCTGGGAGGAGAAGGCATTCCCTGGAAAGGGGAGATTCACTTACCAGGCAGCATTAGCATTGGAAAACAACTGACTGCATGGCTTCCACATCATGAGCACGGACGACAAGATATTTACTGACTTGCTTTCTTCCTGCACTAACACACAGTTTTAAAATATTTGTCTTCCACCAGGATTTTGTTCCAATCTAATTACCAAACAGTTTTCAGCCTGCAGTGTATTTAGACCCTAACCCCTAAAGAGTGGGTCTTCTGTTTCTTTCCCATCTTAAAAGAAAAATACAGAAAAATACATCTGCTGCCATGTTGTTATCAGGAAAATATATGTATTCATTCTGTATTCTACTGTCCACTGTCCTGTTCAATTTTGCATTTCAGCTTTTCGTTGCTCTTCAGGGAATGCCTGAGATTCAGAGATCTTGGAATAGTGAATCAGGGCAGGGAAACATTTCAGTACACAAATTCACCCAGCTGAAAGCAGTGCTGAGATTACAGATTGAGCCAGAGGGCTGGAACAGTCAGTGTTCTGCAACTGCAAGGGCTTGAAAAAGACCTCTCTATTAATTGCAGATAAGTGTATTATGCTTGGCTCCACACTGGGCTGTCCACCAGGCAGGTTACTGAGTAACTGGTAAGATAAATGAACCACAAACCTCTCATCATTTGAAGCTTTGCCCATTCATAAAAGCCAGTCCAACTTTTTTTAATATACTTCCATGAAAAAACAATTTTCTGTTAACTGAAGAACAGGGGCTTAGCTGAAACCCAGCAATGAAACAGGTCTATTGCTGTGCACCAACATCCCACAGTAACACGAGCTTATTAATTCTAGCCTACCAAGCTCTTTGAATTTGCAGAAAACCATTGCCTGAAAATGCTATTATTTTCCTGAAATCAGCATCTGTTGTTTTGAGTGTGAGCTATTCACTGTCAGAAACAGCATCTGAGCATCCCTGCTCTGTTTCTGGGAGAATCACCGCCTCCACGATAACATTTGTTTACTCCCCGTGCCAGAGCAACTGTGGCAGTGAGAGGTCAATACCCTGCCATAACATCTCATCCCATTACCTGCGAATCATGCGAGGAGGTGCAAATTACAGCTGGCCCCTCACAAGTGCCTGACTAAACACAGCCCTCTGAAAGCAAATTTTGGTGGGCTGGGAGCAGCAAGCTCGACACGCCTTGCTGCAATTGCCTCTTGCTTATCTCCACGGGCAATTAACAGCATCTCCCCTGAGTGATGGGTTCTTGATGGGCTGGGAGGATGTGCTCCTGAACACTGCACAGTAGCTGAGGTTTAATTACAGGGCCAGACTGCTGCTGCCACAGCCCTGGCACTCGGGTGGAGGGCTGGGGACAGAGGAAGGGGGGTGACAAAAAGCAGCTTGCCCGTTCCCACCATCCCACAGAAACACTGACTTTCCTTCCCATCCTGCAGTCCATCTCTCCTGCAAAATGGGAAAGAAACATGGGCTGTTGATGATTTCAGAACGGCTGCTAAGCCACGAAAGCACCCATGGAAGGCGCTACTGGAAACCTTTACAGTCACAATCTTTGGAAATCAGACCCAGGCAGACACAAAATTGTCCCCGGGGGAGCACATGGAACACGAATGGCTCCAGCCTTCTGGTGAAAGACAATCGTCCAGGACATCCACAGGTAAAAGCTGTTCATCACAAATTTCAGTGGTGAATTCCCAAACACTCCCATGACAGAGGTCCAAGAACAGTCAGCAAGCATGACAGACAGAGAGAACAGGACTGGAATTCAATTTTCATGGGGTGAGTAAAGTGAGCAACATGAAGTTTTCAGAAGGCTCTTTATTATAAAATAAAATTTTAAAATAAAAGAAAAAAGTAACATGGAATGGGAAAACAAAACAAAAAAACACCCTGGAAAAACAAGAGCTCTATGCTAACTGCAAATATTTACCACTAGCAAGAAACATTTCCATAGTGATTACACTAGCAGTGACCATCATATTAGCACAGTAAAAGTCAGAATTATTACTTTATTTAATTACATTACTACTGCAGATGTAGAGGGAAAAGTTAATACTCTACTGCCCAAAAAGAAGATACAGGTTCTATGATGAGATCACACACATTTTGCTGTGTAGTGGGAATATCAGAGATTGTAAAAAGAGGGCTGATGGGAGGAAAGGCAAGGACGAGGAAGATGGAACTAAATTTGAATGAGGTTAAAATATATTAACTAATGTTGGAAAATAATTTTGGAGCTGTAATACCTCCTTATATTAACAGTTTTCAGAGTTGCTATTTTGCCCAGCCTCAGGCAGCACTGATGAAAGGAAAAGTGGCTATTAAAAGAAAAAAGGCAAAGAAGCTCCATTTAACACTTGGTCAGAGTATAGGGAAAATGACAGGAAACATCCTTGGAGTCATGCCCAGCAACAAAGAGCTGAAAGGGAAGCAGGCATGGCCTCACATGAACATCCACCTGCTCAGCTCTGTTCTTGAATGCTGCTGGGAGTGTTCTCCACAAGCACAACACCAGTGTAGGCAGGAGCCACTCACCCCACAGTTCCATTTAGAGATGCTCTGCACAGTCAGTACCCTATGTCCCTACGGTTGTCAAGAGAGAAAGGAACAACCAAAAAAAAACCTCCCAGAACTTGGCAATATATTAAAAATAATCAGATTGTTTTGACAGGTGTCCCATGATCCAGCAATAGATAAAAAACTTGATTCTGTATCCAGCTGCACAAAAGTAATGCTTTGGGCATTTGTGGAGTAACAAGAATCTTAAACTCACCGACTCTAACAAAAGATTCAACCCAGAATCTTTAATTCAACCCCGAGTCTTAAGTTCACAGACTCAAACAAAGGATTCAACCCAGAATCCATAGTAATTTTATCAAAGCTAGAGGAAAGGAGGGGAAAAAACATGACCAAGAAGAAATCAGAAATCGTATTCACACTTTGAAGATGGAACGTGAAAGTGAAAGAAAATTCATGAGGTAAAGACAAACAGTAGACAAGAGGGAGAGAATTGACTGACAATACCCACTGTACAAAAATGCCCCCTCTGCATGCCAAGAGAATAGCTTGCCTGAAATGCCCTTAGTTTACTGTATGAGGGAGAAAAGCACCACAATGCTCAGATCTGCACGGGGGATGGAGCAGGTGCCAGATCTGAAACAGCCCTCCTTCAAGCACTGTGCCATGCTAGAGAGCTGTGTCCTCTCTGGTCCCTGAGCAGGTCCCTCCCTTCCTCACTGCCTCCTTGAGCTGGTGGCTGGACTTGGACCTGAAACACTCAGCAAAAAAGACAGGGAAAACCCATATATGGATAACGTTCAAGAACAACATTTGGTCTAAAAAGTGATTTTTTTTTTTCCTCTTGAATGGAGGACTGGACATACCTGTCACAAGAACTCTTGCTGCCCATAACACCCATCCTTACCAGAGAGCCATGTTGAGTTCATGCCATGTATTGTCACTGGAGGATCCAAGTAAGAGCTCACCTCTTGTCTTCCCCAGAAGCTCAATAATTATCTTAAATAGTTGGAATCTGAAATGCAAGGAACTCTCAGAACTTTGGGCCTGTAAGCCAAAGCCTAGAATTAAACACAGGATTTGATCTGAGACCTTGGAAAAGGCTTCCAAACTTAGGTACTAGAAACAAGAATGTGGATTTATAATTTAAAGCAGAGACATGTTACGCTAAGGAAAGTTTAGAGTTTTAGAGTTTAAGATATAGAAAAAATAAAAGCAGTTACAGAGGTATACAAGAAGTTTAGAATGCAATACTGTAGGTTTGTGTGTCTTAACAGGATTGGCTAAGAAAGCTTACACTGCAGCATGAGTCCATAAGAGGAAATATTTAAGGATTGGGTCAAAAACAAATATCCATGTTGGCAGTGTTTTATTGGTCAATAACTCCTTAGAAGGTCTTGTGACTAAATGTCTTGCTACCTTCTGAACCATGCAGTAATGATGTGAGTTGAACTCACCCTTCCTGTCTATGTAGAAGATAAGAAAAATAAATCGCATCACCAAAAACAATTCAGAGGTCCCGCCTCAAATTCCTTCCAAAATTCCCCCCAAGTGAATTATCACATTAAGTAATTGATTTCTACATGCACTGAGTTCCCTGGCAGTAGATCAGGAAACCTTTGAGCAGCTCAGAGTGATTTCTCCTGCATGAAGTCACATCACTATTACAAAAATGACTGAACCACTTGGGTCACATGAAGTGCAGCATGCTAGTTCCTCAGAATAGACTCAAGAACCCAACACAAACAGTTGCTTCTTCCTTAAAACTGAGCTTTGCACCTTCTCTTCCCTGTTGCCTAAACAAAATAGGAAATGACTGCCAAGCTGCCCAACACAGCTTAAGTCAAACCTTTTTCTTCAAAATTTAAGAGGACCTTCACTGATCCTCAGAGCTGAGCCCTGAAGAAGAGCACCAGGGACTGGCCATGAACTGGGTGTAACACCATTCCCACCACTCTGGTCCCAGACACCCAGCCAGTTTTTCCAGCAGCAAACAGTGCACCTGTGAAAGCCATGAGCAGTCAGTTTCTCCAGGAGAATTCCATGTGACACAGTGTCAAAGGCTTTACTAAAGTCTAGGTAAATAACCTCCACAAACTGAGCTGCAGAAGTCAGCCCTCTGCTTTTTTGGCCAACTCTCCCATTCACAGCTTTGTTGAGATTATAGATTTCACTGCATTTATAGACTAAAGCTGTCATTTCTTTGTAAAAATGAATTAAACACCTGTTTTATTTCAGCACACATGTAACTCCCAGTAACACAATGACCCAGAGGAATCAGAAGTTATCTTAGTCATCAGTTACCCCGGTTTTGCTGTATCTTACACTTCAGAATCACCTAGGTCTTCATCATCTAAGGCTTGGTGTTTTTTAAAAATAAATTACATATGTTAAAATGTTTGTCATACCAAACTGAAAAAAGAGAAAAAATACTGACATGAAAAAACTAAGCAATATGACTCATGACAGACACCAGATGCAGCCTTATCACACTGCTTTAGCACTGGGGTAAACACACTGACAGCTGTAGAGACTCATGATCCATATTTATGTCAGCAATATCCAGACAGAATGGAACATATGCAGTTTGTGAGCTGAAATTTTCAGCCAGCTCCTCCCAACTGCCTGTAACAGGATCCAGAATTAAGAGTTGTCAGACACAGTACACAGGAAATTTACTTTTCTGAAGGCGTGCTAACACTAAAGAAAGATTACAAGCTTCTAAATGGCTTAAAGGTGCATTTATGGGCTCTTTCCTATCTATCAAAATAGGTGGGAAGGCCTCTCACCCTGCATGGATGTTCACACAAACACTAACACACCTCAGCAAATTTACTTTCAGCACTAGCTCTAATAAAGCCAATAGTGCACTCAAATTCCCAGCAGTGCTCTCATTTACAGGATCATAAGCTTCAAGAGCCTTTAATTTTTTAACAAAGGGGGATGAAAATCAAGAAAAGTTTCTCTAGAGCTGCTTACCTTAGCCCTGGAATTGAACATGGAAACAGAAAAACCAGTTCAAGATCCAGGGTCAAAAGCTGACCCTCATTGCTTGTTGAAATCACCCAAGCACACCAAGGCCAACTGTTCATGCTGAGAAACAGCCATGTTTGAGGAGAAGACAACTATTTTTGCCACTTTTGTTCTGAAATAGGGTCACCAAAGAACAGTCATTAACAAAGACAGAACATGCAAACTTTACTCTGCAGAAACCTGTCATTAACTCAGCAGTGCTGAGGGTTAACAGTCTCCTCACCAGCATCCAGAGCAGAGAAATGTACACCCAGCATTTACTTTTTTTTTACCTCAACATCAGAGCTTGAGGGCTCTGCATGGGACATATGCACATGCTTTGCTTTGCTGTCAGCTTTTCACTGCTGCACCTGGCAGAGGCAGGAAAAAAGGAACACAGATCTACATCACCACTTCTCCAGCAGCTCTTGGCATGAGAGCTACTTGGGCTATTAATCAACTTGCCATCTGGTCAAGCAGCAGCTAAGAAATTATACAGAGATAAAGGGGTAGAAAATGTTTTCAAACTCGTGCAAATTTTTGAAGTTTGCATGCTCTTTGTCTGGATAACCAGCTACTTTCTCACTTCCTTCACAGTCCTTAGTAAACTGGGCCCTTGCACCTCAGTAGAATTCCTTAAAAATCCTCCAAGGGATGAGCCCAGGGCAGGGCCATCTCCCTACTCAGTGTGGAGTAACTGGAAAATCTCCTTTGGCATGAACATTATGGGAAATCTGGAAATCTGAATTTAATAAGCATCAAATGCCCTCACAGATGTTGGAGGCCACCAGTCCTGGCCACATAACAGGAGCACTCTCCAGCTGTAATGCACTGACCAGAAAACTTAAACCCCACTACTGACAGTGCTACTCAGTGGACTCTGAGGCAGTGGGAAAAGACCCAGCAGTCCAGAGGAAACAAAAAATTATGCACAGCTCATAGATCACTTAATCTATTTCAAATGCCAGCTTGTGATCCAGCACTACTCAGCTGCCTTTCAAAGCCAAGCTGTGTAGGATTTGAAGGTGTTGTCCTCCCATGCCTGCAGGTGGGCTGTGCACACACAGCACAGGGACACTGTCTCTGCACACAGAGAATTCAGAGGCTGCTTTCTCACCCTCAGCTGTGCAGGCACACGTGTCCTACTAACAGCTGGCAGACCTGCTTTCTTTCTCTTGCTCTTAGTTTATCTATTTCACCTTCAGAGCCTGCAGCTAATGAGTAGTGCCACTCCATCACACAGACACTCTCCTGTGGGGCATTAAAATCACCCAGGGGCAGTCTCTCAACAGCTTCCTGCATGGTACGAAACTACCACAGATGTTGAAGACATGAGACTTGATTCCAGATTCATTCACATTAGATTTACTCTATTTAAATTAAGTTTACTGACGTTGGTAAGTGTTGCTCCAGACCCACATGGTGCACAAAACGAAGCTTTGCAGGTAGTGACTCACACTGAGTGAGTCCACTTAGCTATGAAAAAAATCTATTTTAAATTACTAATTTCCATGACAAATTAAAAGCTGTTCATCATACCACATGCAGGCTGAAGAATCATCAAGGCATAATAGCAGAAGCCTCTTTTTATGTTCCTTAGACTGGCATGGCAAGAGACTAGGAGAGAGCTTCACCCATGAGAGGCTGCCTCACTTACAAGATGTTTGAAATAAAGGACTTTTCCCTGGAAAGGTTTGAACTCTTTATGACAGACCATAAGCAATGTCCTTCATCTTCTGCAGCTGCAGAATGCCCCCTCAGGATTGAGGTGCACCCAGGGAATTCAGCAAGTTGGACTACAAAGGTCAGATGCTGGCATAACTCACAGCTCAGCTAACTTTCATGGAAGTGCAGGTGAAGATCTTGTTGGAAGAGATGTCTTTAGCATTGCAAAGAGAGGTGCTCAGGAAGAAGAATGTCAGCTGGGCAAAACCAAATTTCTTCCACTGAAATTCCTGCCATGTGCCCAAGCAGCTGATGGCAAAGCGAACAGTGACTGGCACAGACCTGCTCTGACCCCAGCGTGCTCTGCTTTCAGAAAGGAGCTTTGTTTGAGACCACCTCTTGCTGAGTGGCAGTTTGTAAATTATTTCCTCTAGCTGCTGGGATGGCAGAAGAACAGCAGCAGAGCAGTAAACAAACACACATGCAAGTTGATGTGATTCATATGCTTGAGGAGAGAGCAAACAGACCTAAATAAGAGGACCAAAGCTGCTTTTAACCGAGCTCTGATTTTTGCAGAATCCTTCAGGATCCTTCCTGTCTCTGTGCTGCCACCAACAGCCACTGCCTTCAGACCTGTCCCTGGGTCACCTTCCCCTCATGTGCACCTGGCAGTAAGGAAGCAGATCCACAGGAGATGCATTTGAGCTCCCTTATTACTTTACAGCCCAAAAGTAAATTCAAACCCATAGCGCTGTTTCCGCAAGACACCACCCTTCCTGATAAAGAATCTTGCTTTAAAATACCACTACAAAATAGTGGTGTTTGGCCAGGAATTCTGTGCAGCCAGCTAGAAAATACTGAGATTTTAATTGTGGGTGTCAGGGGACTTTCTGAAAATCAGCCCTTTTGAACATGTCAAACTGAGCACCCAGAAGTTAAAGCACTCAATATTTATCAGCCACTTTAAAATGCTGGCCCTTGATTATGAAGGAGTACAGCTGTACAAGAAGAGACAGAAGCTCCTCGTGGGAATGATTTGATCTTCAGATTTAAAAGGCAAGAGCCCAGCAATATTTACTTATTTGGCTTTTAAACAAAGTTAAGGGGGGGAAAAAAAAAGAGGCTGTGGCTAGCAGCAGCAAAGAATAAACTTCTCATTAGTGGGTTGTGCCAGATTCTTCATCTAAAAATAGTCTGTTCAGCAGCTTTTGAAAGAAAACACCATCGTGTTTAATTGAGATGCCACACTACATGCAAAAAGCACAATCAGGAATATTATGTCTCTCTTCTGCAATAGCCATGTTTCACGTGCTGCTTGCTGAATCTGATCTAGGAGTAAAACAACTTTACAATATTAGAAATAACAGGCTAAGTTGAGCACAGAATTAAGGGGTTTCTGCCACCCCCTTCTTTTCTGGGTATGTCTCAATAAAAAGTAGAATTGGCACCAGTTACTATTAATTTACACAATTAAAGAAAGAATAATGTAATAGACACAGAAGATGACAACACAAAAATCTTAAAAGAGCACTTGGCAGTGATTTAGTAAATCCAGCTTTGTACCTATAAAACCCAAACAAAAAAACCTCCCATTTTCTTTCCTAGAGCTACTCCAGTGGAGAGTGACACAGACATTCTTAGAGGTAGAAATTGCTGCAGGAGCTGGTTGCTTCCCCGTTAAAGTCATTTGTAAATGATTACTTCATTTGTGGGTACAGAGGTTGATGCTGTAAAATAAATAAAAATGCTCTTTAACTGCACCTTTCTGAGGGCATCAATAGTTTGCATCACCAATGTCTCATCCATTCAAGAAAAACTGCAGGTCATGTTTCAGCTGAGCTGTCTTTTGCTGACGTTTCCCAGCTGAAGGCTCTAATAGACCAAGTGGAGGGAATTTTCATATATTTGTTGCCAGAGTGAGCTTTTGTACAGAGGATTTTGGGATGTCACATAAATACTGCAGGTTCTTATTGATTTGTAGCACAGGAACAATTCATGCAGAGAGCAAAGCAAGTCCCTTTACACCAATAAAGCCTGCCATTGTTTCTTAGCTGGATTAAAGTGGAGTCACTCAAAAGAGGAAAAGCGATTTCATTCTTTACTGATAAAAACAGCTTAAGGAAATTATCTGTTTTATCATGCATCCACACCAGCCTGAATCTCTAGCAACCCTGTCAAGATGCACTCAGTATCACCCTGCACACCCCAGCTAGTGGTTGTCTGACAGGGACACCTCTGTGGCTCTGAGGAGAGGTGCTACCTAATGCACCCTCCCAGAATTAGGACACTGTCCATTGTCATTTCTGGTACAGAGACCATTTCCCAGCCTTTATTTTCCCAGTCGTCCCAGATTTCCTAACTCAGTATTCTGTCAGGCTAATGAAAAAGAGACATTATTAGTTGGTGGACTAGCAGCTTTACTAGAGGAACTTCCTGAAAGAATCCCTCTCCTGAATCCCTTGCCCATGAGGTTTCCTATAGGAAATGGTAGTATGGCCCATTACAAATATACATCAGCCATGCCAGCATTTCTCAATCATATGAATCTCTTCTTAGAACAACTAAAACAGCTTCACAGGAGTATTTGCATTCTCAGGAAAACCCGAGCAACTTCAGATGTCTGGAGCTTATGTGATCTTACAGGCATTCCTCAGGTGACTTGGATCATTAGGCTTTATCATGAAGAGGGAAAAAAAATCAATTTTCTTTCATAAATTTTAACAACAAGGGTGGCTTGGACAAGTCACAGTTGGGACAAGGGGATACAAGAGAATACTTGATAAATATCCCAAATACATTTGTGCTATTATTAAGCTTCAGGAATGTCTTCTATGTCCTCTGTGCTTTTATAACATTCCTGAGGAGATCAGATTCACCCTTTTGGTAGCAATACAGCAGTGCTAAAGCTATCCTGCTATACACTACACTAGGTGAAGCACCATCCACAGGAGGGAAGATAGGGAAGTACCAAAGGCAAGGACAGGTGACATCCACAGCAACAAAGCATTTCGTAAACATTTGCAAACGTGCTTTGTTGTGTGGAAAAGAATGACCAGAATGGGGTTTAAAATTGCAGGCTGATTTCTGGCACTGCACCAAGCTGGCACCTCTCCCAGTCCTGTTCAGTCTGGATGTTTATTAGGCCCTAGATGTACTGTAATTAGTGATTATACAAGATACTATCTGCTTAAATCCCCCAGCCCGTTTTCTGTGTTTGCCACTTTCTTGATGTTTCTTCTGCTCAGATGAGCATCCTTTTTGGTAGCCACCCAAACAGGGTTGACAGCCAGCTTGTTGCTTGTTGACCTGGGATTGAGTCTCTGCACCATCCCTAATCTGCCTGTACTCAGGCCCCCTCATTCCACTGCACAAGAGATATTCACAGCACTGCAACATCTGCAACAGCTGGGGTGGGGAAGACCAGTTTAACTAAAGCACAGTTAAAAATGGAGATTCTTTACCAAATAAGCTGCAAAGGGGAAAAAAAAAAAACCAATACTTTTTTTCTCCTTACTTATACAGAGATACGACCACAGAGCAATATTTTGGAAATAATACAGAGCAGTATTTGTGGAAATACTGATGGAAATTTGAAGACTCCTTGAAACAATCACCACCCATAACTAGGAGTAATTAGAGGCTAAAATTAATTATTCCCTAAGTGTCACACAATTTTTTACAAGTCTTCAGGACTGAACGTGCTAAAACCAAAATATTTAAGAGAACACAGAGCCTTGTATAACAGAGGCTGAAGCATTCCCCACCATGTAATTAACACACACCACCAGAGTCACCAGGCACAGAGAGGCCACCACACCATTCTAGCTGCTCTTACCCAAAGCACAGCTATTGGGAGTCCCAGCTCAGGACAGGTTCTACACTTTTTTTTTGCAGAGAAGAGATGCCAAAACTGTTCTAGCCTGAGCTTAAACACACGTGAAAACTAATTCAGAGGAAAAAAAAAAAATTAAAAAGCCACCAAGAATTAAGCTGGCAAACAAATGCTCACCTTACTGGAAGTTTTACATCAAATATATGTTAGGGTGCTGGCACAATTTCAGGGTCAGAGTATGAGGACAACAGTGGAGCCACAACCACCACCAAGAAGACTTCAAGCCATCTGCTCCTTCTTGTCCTTCAGCCCAACCTTTTATCCCCCTCATGTCCATGCCCTGCCCCTGTGTGCCCTCTGCTCCTTTGGTGTTGCTCAGTGCCCCTGGGCACTCCATGGCTCATTGCTGTCAGTGCTGCTCACCTGCTGCTCACAGCTGTGCCCACTGGGGATGAGGCTGGGCTGCAGCCCCACTGCCAACCACCACAAACTGTGTGCCTACAACATCAAAGTCTATCTTTTCTGCAATTTAGTTGGATATGTTTCAGCAACCAATAAAGCAGAGAGGCAGGCACGCACATTCTTAAAGTCAAGCACTTTGGAAGACTCAAATATTTATTAAAAACATACCCCATTATAAATTCTCCTTGCTACAACTTTCTGTGTGTGCTGGTAAGAGGAAAAATAAGCAATAACAGACAATGGACAAAGAATTTTGTATAAGTGCCAATCAGAGGCTTTACACCCCTGGTATCTTTTCAGTGTTTTAGTACAACTGGTGTCTAATGACCTTCAGAGATAGCACTCCAAGAACATGGTCTCGTTCCTCTCATACACCACATTTAAATACAAACATGCTGAAAGAATTATAATTACACTATTGCGGAACAGCGTTTTCAGAAATAACCAGATTTACTATTCTGTTCTAAGGACACATGTAGAGAAATGAGCTAACTATATACCCACCCATCTGAATGCTGACTTTAGAGTTTATGCATCCTGGCTGCAAAAATCATAAATAGAACAGGAAGGTGAATCAGAGGGTACAGTTTTATGGCTATAATTTTGCTCCCTTCTTCAGATCAGATGGCTGGGCTAGAAGAATTAAAGCCCATCAGATATCATACCATATGTCTGCTCAAAACGTTCATTAGGGAGAATATCCAATATATGGTGAACCAAATATTTAAAGGAAGATTTCTTTAGGTTATTCTTTCTTATGCATATAACCATGTTAATGAGCAGATTTGAAGAACAAATCCCAGTTTAAAGAATCCCTGATTTAAACACTTAATGATACAGCTTTAAAATGTTATCTTCTTGAGTTGCATTTAACTGGTTTCACTTAACTTCACAGCTTATGTTTGCTTTCACCTGAATTTCAAAAAAAATGTTAAGAGCATAAGAAAGAATCACTAGTTTTGCTCTCTCTGTGATTCACTCAGGAGAAAGCACACAGCAAAATCAGATTCACCAGCAGGCTGAGATTGCCGGTGACTTGACAGGCGGGTTTATTACCAGACATGGCAATTTACAGACACAACCTGACATTTCGAAATGCCTGTTCTCATACTGCTGTAAATTTCTCACTGCAACTTACATTACATTTAGGAAACAATTCAGAAAGGTCTAAAAACCACCTGACTCCAGCTGCTTCCATATCCCTTAAATCAAGACTATTTCATGTTAAGCAAAGCACCAATGAATCTGAAGAGTTGGTATTTTGAGAAGGAGCAGTTTCTCTCACACCTTATAGAAAGGAGGGAGGGAAGCAGGTTGCAGACTTTCCTCCCTTCAGGTCTCTGCAAAGAAACCATTGCAGATCTCAGTCACTCTGAAAGTACCAGGGGTGAAATCCGAGCATCAGCACAGACAGCCTAACTGCAGCAGAGCAAAATTCCACACCAAGGAATGTGAGAGAGGAAATGGGGTGATAGCTAGATGTTTCTTGGTGGAAGAACCTAAGTATGCCATTATTTGGGGGTAAAAAAGGGGCTGGGAATTCATGAAAGAGTCTTTACCTTCTATTGCATGACTCATTTATTATATGAACTATCATTTGCATAATATTCATAGTTTACTGTCATACTAATACCATCCTTCTGCATTCATTTCCAATGTCTGGCCAGTGCCTACAAAATACTACCAGGAATTGGTACAAGAGGTAGCAAGCTAAGACTTTTTCATTTCATAATTTTGGATCACTGCACACATTGCCCTGTCCTCTCCTGAAGAAGAAGGTTCCCAGAAAGCATCATCTGCTGGGGCAGTGCTAAGATTCAGCTTTTCATTTGCACAGCACCCAGTGAAACAAGGCCTTGATGCTTGGGAGGGTTTATGAGGCACAAACACCACAATTACTACCTATGTGGTGTATTTTATTAGGACCTTTATGGGAACCAGCATTGCTGACCTCACGTGGCAGAAGCAAACACATTATTGAACACACAAGGAGCATCTGCTATACCCATCACCTGCCTTGGCTCCCTGCTAGGCACCTCCTGCTGTCCCTGGGACAGGGAGAGGCAGAGGAGCTCCCCAAACTTGAGGAGAGGCTGAAGGACTCCCCTGAACCTTGGGCAGTCTTTAACCTGCAGCTCTAATTCTACTACAGGCTCCCATCAAGATCAGTTCACATCCCTTTTCCCCCTCTATAAACGGCTGAGAGCATTTCCCTCCTCCCATGCACTTTCTACCTCACCTACTTTACAAGTCTGATGCCTCAGAAAAGGGGAACCCCTCTATGTGGCAGTTGTAGCACCACTGAATCCAAGCTGTGACTGGTCCCCTAGGTGATACTTTAAAACAAATAACAGCACACGTATTTGCTAACAATTGGCTGAAATCCCTCCCCCCTTGCCCCCTCCTCCCAGCCAGGTATCAGGAATGTGCTGCAGCTATTCCCCAGTGCTCCCTAGACTTCCCCAGCAAGGTCAGAGAAGATGAAATACTCTAAGCAGAAAGCAACAAATTTTATTTCAAGGTAAAAGCCAAGATGCCAAAATTTGCCTTCCTGCCAAATGGAGAGACATTTGCAGATTTTTTCTAAAAAGAACATATATGAAGATCTGCAGTGTGCAAAGTCCCAAGGACTTCAAATTATAAAGCATTACTTTTCCTTTTCTTGCTTTCCCTTATCTGAAGAGAAGGGCTTTAACACAAGTTCTTTGCAGCAGAGGTCAGTGCGTAAAACGCTGCTTTCTGCCGCAGACCCAAGAGTCCCAAGCAAGAAGATCCTAGAAATAAATATGCCTCTGCAAAACCCTCCAGCTTTGATAAAATAACATTGTGACTGAATAGCTATTTTACCTAGTGTTCTCTCTAACTTCATTACAACTACAATTAAGAAATACTGCATCTCCAATCCTTTCTCCTCTTCTGTAACCATCCTAAAGGATTTAAAACAAAGAGACACAGCTTTTTTTTTTTTTCTTTAGTAGAACACTATTAAATCTTCATTCTCACTTTACAGTACAGTTAGAAGCAATTTTATTAAACTATTTATGATTGTTAAGGGCATAATATGAAAATGATCCATGTCTCCTTTTTCTACTGATTCATAATACGAGAAAAGGAGTTTGAGCAATAAAGTTACCAGCATGCCAGTGTCAAATAAATGAAAGATGCCACTTCACACAGCACAGTGGGCATCTTATGGAATTTCCTATTGCAAAAAGGATAAAAGTCAGGTAGGACTGAATGGAAATGCAATTGCACAGCACAGTTATGCATGGTGCACAGTTAGGAAAGAGTGCTGCACATGGAGATGCCATTCCTGCACTGAGATGCTCATGTTTTTTCCTGGCTGTAAGGGTAGAAGATGAATCTGCAGCCCCCTATCCATACCTACAGCAGAATGGCCATCATGGCAATCCTCAGAAAATTGCCCAAGCCTAAGGTGACATTGCTTCATGCATGTGCCATTTTCCTCCTCATCATTTCCAAGGTGTAAAATTGGACTTGTGTGGCCTGATTCTAGAGTTCCTATCTTGGAGTGCTTATTACACTGGATATTACTGACAGCACCACTGTACAGCAAGCAGCATGCCAGTAGGTAGTGAGCAATGAATGTGCAATCAAATCTGGATGAGAGAGAGTTTTGCAAGCCTTTAAACCTCAATACATTTAACAAACAGAGGCAAATTCACAATCAGAAATGCAAGACATAATCTAAGGTACCATTCCCTAATTTCACATGAAAGCAGATGCTCTTATTCCCTAGGTACACCCCTGGACCCTCAGACAGGGAAGATGAGGCCAGGCTAGTATTTGAGCAACAGATTTTGAAGTGTCCACTGTGTGACAGTGCAGGTCACAGGCACAAGCTGGACACACAGCATGGCATATTCAAAAGACAACACACCAGACAGACAGCATGAAATCAGTGCCTCTAACTCTTTTTAAGATTCTTGGAGTACTTTGCTTTCCCCAAAACGCAGAAAGGACAAATGATCTAGTTGATTTCCTCTTGTACATTTGATTACAAAGGATGTAATTTACTTCCTTCAGAAATAGCTATGAGGAGTGCTAAAGAGCCTCAAAACTTCAGGACAGAAGCCACAGCACCATCTGGGCTGTGAATTTAGGGACAACAGCCCCCCTGGATGGCAGCTGCAGTGAAATGAAGAATCATTATGGTTGTTACACAGCTCTTTACAATTTCTTCTCTACTGCTGATTGCTCAGAAACCCACTGAAGACAAGGTGGCAAGCTGAAGTTTTCACCATGCCCTCTAAAGCAGGGGAAGGACAGGGAGCTTTATCGTCTATGCTGACAAAACTCAGAAGGACAAAAAGATAGCAGAAAACAGGTGAATTTTCAAAAGAGGGAATCCCTCCACTTTGCTCCAATTTATTGGTATCTGATAGAAACCAGGAAAACAAATGCAATAGCTCAGGTGAAAATCAACCACACAGAGCTTTCTTCATTCCTTTAACAAATAAGATATGTTCAGCTTCCATACCATATTAGGTACTTTTGGAATTTGCACTCTGGAGAAAAAAACTTAATGAGTTCCTGCAGTATCCAAGCCAATAGGCTTACATTTCACAGGAAAAAAATCCCAACAAAACAAAACACAACAAATGGCAAACCTGATATCACAATGTTCATGTGGTGATACGTTGATTTTTATGCTTTTTGCTTTCATTGCACCTTTTTTTCTTTTTGTTAACATGTACTTATGCACACTAAAGATTACATGAAAGTCATTTGGCAAAGATAACACACAGTAGGATTTGGGAATGTGAAATCAAATAATCCCATCAGCTTTGTATTTAGTACCCAGCTAGAAAAAGGGACAAGATCTACCACATCCTTTCTTGTTTACCTAGTGTAATTGCTTTTGAGCTTTCTTGCAAGTGGATTTGCTGAGCAACATTGTTTTCTCTCCAGTAAGGTCAGCTTTCATCCCAATCCACAAAGTTTTATGATTACAGACAATAAGAAGGATAAACTAAGATAACCTTAAAGGCCAGTCTCTTCTATTTCTTTCCCTGTACAAAACAAAACCCGAGTTTCTCACCATCTTCATGAAACACATGAGCAACATTTTGCTGAATAAATGCAAAACTGTGAGCCTACAGGCTCACAAAGCCCTGTGGTGATGTCCTGCAATGAGGCCTCAGGAGAGTAGGGGGACAGGAGAAGGAAAAAAAAAAACCCAAACAAGGAAGGATCAATATCTCAAGAACCAACTGGCAAAGAGAAGCAGAGAAAAAGAAGGTAGAAACAGATACTGAAGTCAATTCTATGTGAAATCATTCTATCAAGAGTACCTAGCCTGGCAGCAATGACCATTTCTGCTATGCCTGGCAGAGGGACTGTCCTCCTTTTTTATCTTTGGCAAGATCCAGCTTCTGCCAAAGAATTGTGCCTGTGCTCAGCAGCACAAGTGATTCCTCCTCCAGCCCAGCTGCAAGGATGCCTCCACAGATTACATCCCAGCCCTGCCAGACTCTGGGACTAGCTCAGCCAAAGGTATTCTCTGCAGACATTGTTAAAGCAAGTGAGAAGGTCCCAGACAGCAGCAGTTGAAAACATGCTAAGTGCATTTCAGGGCTCTTCCATCTGGAAAACAGCCAACTGAAAACAAATCACATGGGTATTTTATAATAAAGCCACATCAGAAAACGACATAAAAACTGTATCTGGCTATATTTTCCCAGACAAGTAAACTGCATTTGTTCCTTAGGCTATTGCCCCTCAGGATTTTTCCAAAGTTTTCAAATTACATGAGTAACTACATTCTTCTAAATCTTTGCATCCTCTTCCTGATTAAAACAGCTCTCAGAATTATCAAAGCAGATATATTAGTGTACTGGGCTAGCTACCTTTCATTCCTAACAGTTCTCTACATACACAGAGAGAAAGAGGAAAATAACAAAAAAGAAAAAATAAGTTTTAAAAGGACAGAGATATAGGCTCCATCCTTTATATCAAATCAAATCTGCTTTAGCAGGACTTTTCTGAGCTCTCCCATCCTTATTGGCCATCACACTATTTTACAAAGCTGAGACCACACGTGAGATACTTTGCTTCAGGGAGGAAATTATGAAGATGAAAGAATTACTTACTCCACTTCCACCAATCTTGTGAATCATTCATGTTCCTTACCTGAATCACAGCCAGCTGCAGTATCTGTCACATCCTGGACCTAAGCCATGTACAATGTAACATTTACCAGTGATCATTCAAAATATTTTAATAATCCTCTTTCAATTACACCCATTGTGTGTTGGCACACACTACAGGAAAAAACAGTTTATTGTACCATTCAGAATCTTGCTAAAGCACCGTGACTTTAGCTGAAAGCTAAACAGCTTTCTCTATAAGGCAAAGAGGGACTTTATTTATTATTTTTCAAAAGCTCCATCTAAGACTAAGACATTTTCCCCTGGGCTTTAGTAACAGCAGGTTTTAGATTCTCAAATGAAAACAGAAGTAGGTGAAATCCAGTAGTAAGGAAGCCTGTACCTATGATCAAGCTAGGTCGTACCAAGGATGCCTCTGTACCAACAAGCATTTGTCACCTGTGCAAAATCTTATCTAAAGCTCCCAAATACTGCTAGGAATGCTCCAAATTCACCTTGCAGACTATTTAAACTCAGTTTTCATCAGAATCTGGATGAAGTTTTATGTTGTGTAACAGCAAAATCAGTATTGTAGTACGCCACACACATTTCACTGTCTCCCTTTAAAAACCAGGTGTCTATCCTCAGACCCATAATAGTCTCTCTGCAAACAGACACTCCTTTGTGGCTAATTAAGATGCTTCATTGTTGCAGTAGACCTCTCATTAGGGGTAGAAATGAGCCAAGACACAGTCTCTCATTTAACAGCCTGAAAAGGGTCCTGGTTTGTTCTCCTTTACAGCTTAGCCATCCTGACTGACTGCAGCAAACTCCTGCTGCTGGCTTCTCTGACAGACTCTGACTGCTGCCTATTCCTGCTGGAATATGACTGCAAGGATTTAAATCCCTGCTGCCTCTGACCACAGGCCTTTACCTGGCTCCACCAGCAGGCTCCAACTCCATCACACCCAGACTGACCTCACAGCAGAGCTTCTGCAGCAGCAACTCTCCCTTGTTTCATTCTTCTTTGTGTCTCTCTGGATTGTTTCTTCTTCCCTTAGGTCCTCTTTGTCAAGGCTCTCCCTGACCAGCCAGCCCACCCCTTTTATCAGACTTATCTTTATTAGTCACAGCTGCAACCCATTAAGGGCAAAGCTGCTCTTCTTTGGTAATTAGTACAGCTGTGACTTATCAGGGACGAGGCCACTCCTAATCCCTTCTTCTTCACCTACATTTTATAACCAAGTTGCTGTTACATTTACATTACATCCCCCAGCAGGTCAATTCTGCCCTGAACCTTTTGTGTTGCTGGTGGTAGCCCAGGTCTCACCAAGGCAGAGCAAAGGCAGCACACATTGAGCTCCCCAAACGTCTCCTGCAGTAATGGGATTACAGTGAGGATTGCTTTAAAGCCTTCATTTAAAGCCATTAAAAATAGTCACTTTGCTGTCAGATTATTAATCACCTGTCATAATATTCTTAGAGGTGATTATAAAAAGTATATTTCTGTGCAGTCAGAACGCCCTCCTGTCAGACAGCGTGGGGAATGAAGAGGCAGCAGCAGAAGAGTGCTGTGGCACAGGAACACTGCCACCTCCTGATCTCCTGCCAGGCACACACTCAGCTGCGTGGAACCAGAGTGCCAGAGAGGTCTTTTGACCTGCCTTTGACTCACCTTTTGGGTACAGGCCCACGCTGTTCAGCTAACACAGGATAATTCATTAAGCTGCACTAACCCACCTTTGATCCTGAGCTCAGTCGAGCCAGATCTCTTTTCTCTCAGGCACACGATGTGGGTGTTTCATTGCTGTGGCACCAGACACATCAGCAGCTGCTCCTGCCACCAACCATAAAAACAAAGCACATTTAGTTCAGGGAGACCACAGAAGGATGCAGTGTGAAACATTCCAGAGCCTAACATGTTTCCTTCATGCAGAACTTGTTGCTAAACTTCACACAGGGCACAGCAGCCCATCCTGAGACAGTTCTGGGGCCCAGAACTGCTGAGGACCAAGACACCATGCCCAGCCTTGCCTGTCAGAAAGCTTTCACAGGCAGGTAGAAGTTGGGCAGCTGCAACCATGGTGACTGTGGAGAGCATGAAAGAGTTTTGTTGTGAAAACTCAAGCATCTCACTCACTGGAAATGAGTAATTTCTTTCATAGTCTTTGTGACTCAGTTAATAGCTTCTTTTCCTTCTGATTAATATCAATATGATCATGGTAAGGGCAAGAGTACATTTTATGCTTGGGCTGGTTAATTTTCATGATTATTTTGCAAGGCATCAGGGTCTCCTACTGAGGCATCTATGTATTCATTACACTTCAGCAGCACAGAATGGAATTGTAAATGAATACTGCAAATTTGGGCATTCTGGTTCAGTGGGAATAAGAAATTGTGTCAATGGAACAAGCGATCTGTTCCAAATTTCTGGTTGTGATAAATGGGAGAAAATGTAAAATAAAGTAAGGAGTATTACAGACAACAGCTATCTTAAAAGAGTATGCCCTTGAAATAGAGAATAAAACAAAAATATTCTCTCACTTTAGGTTAGATTTCCACTCTATCAAATAAAGACTATATTAAACTTCCAAAAGTAGATTTAAATCAAAACCACAGGTTCAGCTTCTGGAAGTCCATGTATTTTTGATGTGCCTTGTCACACCCCATTTGCACTGGAAGCTGCTCTTAAAAATTGCCCCTAACACCTCATCATGGGCCATAAATTTACCAAGAGTCTGATTCCCAAATATTCCCAAACATGCAGATCTGGCTCTTAGGAAAAATGGTTGGGTTAAAATGGTATTTCAGGAGGAGGACACTTCCCCTCCACTTGCAAGCAGACTGATTCAAACAGAGCTTGGACGAAAAATAAAGTTTGCTGATAGCAAAGCATCCAACATCCACTTTGCTGCTTCAGGTTGGAAACCACTCAAAAGTGAGAGACTCTCACCTCCTCCAGTGGACACATCCTGGCTGGGAAAGAGCTGCTGGAAGGGCTGAGGGCTGGGCAGGTGGGGAGCACACCTGAGACCACCTGGGCAAAACAGCCAATGGCAAAGACTGCTCCTGCAGCTCCCCACACCCCTGCACGTGCACCCAGAAATCCTGCCTCCGTTCAAAGAAATCCAAGAAAAAGCCATCCCCAAGGTACTTAACTAGTGAACATCAGTGACCCCTGTGTGCCCTGGGATGCCTCTGCCAAGGATGGAACCACTCCCCAGCTGGCTGTCACCTAAAGGAGTCCTGGCTGTCCCCTAAAGGAGCCCACTCCACGTTTCTGGAGCCTTTGGTGAGCACGGCTGGCAAAGCTGCTTCCTCACTCAAACAGGAAACATGAGGGCTTGAATTATGTGCATTTATTATCCTTGTCTCTGGTGTTTCTCTGCAGTCACATTTTACTTCAAGAAGCACACTATTTTTTGTTACCCTAGACTACAATTAGCTACAAAAAAAATGACATTTTTTAATCTCATCTTTTCTGTCATGTCTTAACCTCCTTAATACACATGTAATTCTTATCTCCCTCCTGCACTTTGATTAACTTGTCTGGCACTGCAGCAACCACAGAGAATCCCCAGCCTTTTCCCTGTCCTGCAAACAGCATCTGGAGCTCTGTCACATCAGGGCTACCCTGTGAGCCCAGCAAGCCCACCCTGAGATGGGGGCCATCCACAAAGGGACAATTTTGGTGCCATCACAAAGTGGTGCTGATCCTCTCTACCTCAGAGAAAAGACCAGCACATGCTGATGAGCAGAAGCAGTGCTGTTACACCAGGCTCCTGTTATTAGTCAATCTAGCAATCAAATAGCTCATGGAGCTCTGCTTGCCTTCTCCCTGAACAAACCAGAGTTTAAGTCTCTTCTGCACATCTGTGATTTGAGGGATCACATCATCTTCTTGCAGGTTGAAGATGATGGAGGTCAAACCACTTCTTTCACAGAAAAAGAATGTTAAGATCTGTATCCTTAGAGGGTTTGGCTTTTTAAAAAAAAACTTTGGCATAATGACTTCCAGTGATGCTGGTCTTGAAATCAAATTCAATTTAAGAATAATTTTTTTTTTATGTGTGGTATTTTTTTTCTCTAATACCAATGTAGTCAACACTGGGACAAATGATCCAGGCAAGCAATAGGTTAATTTGAGACAAAAAGAAGCATTTTTATGGATTTCTGTAGGTGAGGCTCCACACAGGATGAAATTCAGTAACTGCAGCTGCAGAGAGAAATAGTAAATGGTGTTTACTACTGGCAGCAGGAGCCATGCCCTCATATCACAGAAGCCCTGAAAGGTTTGGGTTGGAGGGAACCATTAAAGGTCATCTAGTCCAACCCCCTGCCATGGGCAGGGACAAATGCACATGTACCCAAAAACACATTCAGAGTGGAAATGAATTAGAACTCGGTGAATTAGTCTCTGTGAATAATTTAGCAGCTACATCTTACATTAATTGTTGAATAATTTATTCACAAATACATTTTCTCAATTATATGACCTCTGCTGCAAAGTAATGAATGTTATTTGGCAAATAATTTACTGTAGAATATTTATATGAACGCATTAATTCTGAATAAATTTCGCTATTACCTCATTACTTCCAAATTCACTGTTTGAGTGATCTCAGCATAGGCAGCAGCCATCTTTTGTAAGTAACTTCTATTGCCTGGTCTGGTTCATCCTAATTCAAATGTCGCAGTACATATTCCAAAATATTTCAGCTTGTTCTGGACACATTCCTTCAGGATAAAGCCTGGAGAGCTGCTGGAATAAATACAGTGGTGTGCAGGCAGGTGCAGATACAGGTAGATAGACCAGGGCAAGCAGCAAACCTGGGAATTATTCAGACAGAGGCTTTGGGGCGTTTTTGAAATGTATCTGCAAGTATTCAAAGTCTCACTGAGATTTGAATGGACTAAACACATAATTCAAAGGCTCTTAAGAAAACCACAGCCTTTGCTGAAATACATTTTATCTCCATAGTACAATGATTTAAACTACTCCTTATTTAAGCACCAGAGCAGCTGACTGGGCACAGCTGGAGCCACAGTCCAAAAAATGGAAAATACCCAGGCTGTTTACAGACATCATGCACCTTGGGCCTTTAGATGGGAAACTGGCTGCCAATACATGAAACTGGCCTGAAATATATGTAATCAACACAGCCTCGAGAACCTTTCTGAAAACAATGTTTGCTCTCTCCTCTTGGGCATGAGCAACATCCCAACACACTGTCAAAGGGTTCTGCTGGATTTAACCCTGCCTTCAGGCCAGGCACAGCAAGAGAGAAGTTGCAAGGTACTGCTCTGCACCTGCAAATGCAATGGAGGAGCATTAAAACACCTGTACAGTACTTGAAAGGATGTTTGGTTCATTGATTTCTGGCAAACATATACAACTTAATTTCTTCTAACTGTGCTCTCATGGCTTTCAATCCAGTAGTTCTCCTAGCCAAGAGCTCCAGAAGAACATGAGACACGCAGGCACTCTGGCTGGAGGGCTCCAAAAGAGTATTTTGCTTCGATTTGCAGAAAAAAAACAATGCAGCAGCAAAGCCAGGGACAAGTTCTGCAGGATTTCATCACCCTTTACTTGCCATTTTAAATGAAAAGCCGACATCTTATAAAAAAATTACTGCTGAATTTGCTTAACTAAATTGACAGTTAAAAGCAAGAGTCCCCTGCTACTTTCAATCATACTGACAGCTGATTTTTTTTTTCTAGAAGAGGATAGCATATCTGACATAAATATTTAACAAAAAAAAAAAACCCAATCCCTGTAAACATGAAGACTGGTAATTTTGGGCTTCTTCTATTTTTAACCAAACAAACTACTTGTTGGACTGTCACTGAGGGAGTTGTGATTTTCATACTCATAAATCAATCAACCATCTGGGACAAAGAATATAAGCAAAGGGATTCACTGTCTTCTGATTCCCTTTTCAGCAGCATTACGTGTGGATGTTATGGAGGTCATGTGTGTTTGAAGCAACCTACTTGATGGCCTGCTGTTCTCTGCTGGGGGAGGAAACACAGGGTAATCCTGTGCCACCACTGCAGCTTGGAACACCTCAGGTAACAAGGATAAAGAAGAGAAACACCACTGTGTACATTTGGGATGATTTCATCTCCTTCATCCAGAGAGTAAATGTTGACCAAGACAAGACCTTTATCCTGCAGGGATCATATGTATTCTCTGCCTTTCTTGTAGGTTTTGCATGCTGTGTCCTGAACAGAGAAAAGCAATCTTTTCTTCCCTGGATTTTGAGCTTCTCTTGCCTTGAGTTTGAATACAAAAAACAGCCAAAACTGCTCAGGAACTGAAGAGCTTCTGCTGCCTTATTTCAATTTGTTCTTTTGTTTGTTTGTTTTCCAAATGCAACTGCTTTAAATTATTTTTCACTTTCCTGTGGCAACCTTTTGATGAATCTGGAGAAGGTTTGCTCACACACTGTCTAGAGCCACAGAGGAGAAAGTGACCCATAAAAGCTGTGGACTCTCACTGCAGTTAAGGCTAATGATTTCTCATTCCTATGAATCCCCTCCTATTCTAATAATAGTTCATACAATTTGTTCAAATACATATGGAAAAGAAAATATTATCTGTCCCCCATACACTCAGAGACGGACTTGGCTGCAAGAGATGATTACCAGGTTGCAGCCAGCTCTGAACACAGACACCAGGCTGACAACTTGGGGAGTCACCTCCAGTGCCATCACTTATCCATATCACAGGGTGTGTAATTAGATGACAAATCTTGATCTTCACACAACACGAGTCAGGTGTATTTTTGATTAATTTTCTGTCCCATGCACTGTGTTTCTAGTATTTGTTACTTTGTTTTAATACCTCGTGTCTGTAATTCCCTTCTAAACAATTCATCGTGTAACTGATCTGCAGCTGGAGGAAACTGAGGAGAGACTGGGAGATTTGCCACTTTCATTTTACACCTGCTTGGTTACACCAACAGGGTGCTCCTTTTTCATGCTCATTCTCTTCATGTCTCTTTCAATTATAGGCTTCTTCAATCTTCTTCAAAATACCATCTCTAAGTAGCTTCCCAAGGAGACACTAGCTTCTTTTTCTTCCTTGCATTCGTCTCTCCAAAAGATACCATTAATAGTGTATTTTGGCATACTTTAGGATTATCTTAGGATGGTCTTCCCCTACTATTTTCATCTATTTCCTCTAACTCTTACTCCCTGTATTTGGCTTCTGTGGCATTCCCCAGGAAATATTTTTTTTTTTTCCTAAATTATAAAGCTGGCTCTGTTACAAAATTTGCACCAGTGCAAAGACCACAAAAGAAGTGGTAGTTTAAATATACATAGATCTTGAGACACCCCACTAAAAGGGGACACTCCACTAAAAGGGGACACAATTCACTGACAATTCATTTCTTACAGTTGTTTAGTTCCATTTGCTCCCAGTCATGGCTACAAATGGTGACCTCAGTTTCTGGATCTTTTTAAAGAACTCATCACCATTCCCCACAGTAGAACATGACATCTGCTTTTTCACCAAATTCTGGGCAAGGAGCATCATTTAGTATACAGTCAGAATAACTCAGCCCTCATTTTTACTGTCTATCTCTTTTTCAGCTTTGGTTTTTGAAGACCCTGAGGACAAATCTCTTGAGCAGCTTCCTGGGAAGGTCAGGATGCCCTTGGTCCCAGCTGGATTGATGCAGGAGGCTTCAAAGCACTCAGCACCTATTTTTCCTTCCCATATTTGTCTACATCTTTCCTTGTTCTCCCATAACTCTTATCACCTGAGATGGTTTTGACATGCTCAATCTGATTTAGTTTCCTTGTATTTCCCCAGGGACTTGAATTGCTCTTCACACCCCATTTAGTTTTCCTTTAGAGAGAACACCATTTGGTGTAAATGTAGTGTCCCCAGCCTCAGGAACAGGAAGAGGAGTATGGAGCAATTTCAAGGCTGCTCAACTTCTTTGGCTCTTTTTTGCTCCCTTCCATCCATGCAGGATCCCCCACTAGACCGAGAGAGTTTTGATGGAGCAGCTATTTGATTTCTCTCATTTCATCCATTCTTTGCACTGTCTGCTTGAAAACATGGCCCAGACACAGCTTTTGTCCCTCGTGCTCAGCAGTGAGATGTCATGCATTCTCAAACACAGAATCTCACACTGCAAAAAGAAAAAGGAAAAAAAAAAGGAAAAAAAAAAGGAAAAAAAAATTAAAAAATAAAGGAAAAAAAGTCTTCAAGCAAGTAAAGAGTACAGAGTCCTTAAAAAACGCAGGCTCTGTTTCTTAATCACCACCTGCTGCCTACAAAAGTAGTATTTCCTCTTCTACTTTTAGGAATGGCTTGTCTCATTTCCCTTTTTTTCCAGCTCAGCTGACAGGATAGCAGCACTTCCTCATTACCTTCAGGGAGACAGGCAGGTACCACTCAAAGCAGTGAGAGCAAATCCTCTGCCCTTGTCCAAAAGCACTGGTATGAGCAATGCAGGCACTCAAATGCCCTCTGGATTTTCAGATACAGCAGCTCACCTTGTTCTGTGGTGTGGCCTTTTCCTCTCCACTCTGCCTGATCTGCTGTGCATTTGCTGTGATGATATAACAAACACCTGGAGCACCACACAATATGTGGCATTAAAGAGCCTTATCTACAAATGCTCACACTTTCCCAGATGAAATTTCCTATCCAAGATGGAAAATTGGGTGAAGCATTATAATAAATACCAAGCCAGTAATTCTGGAGTGTTCCCAGTCAAGGCCAGTCCCTCACTGCTCTTCTGGGCTGCTTTGCCAAAACCATAAACTGCCAGAGTGAAGGAGCTGGATGGGAGCATCTTGAAGAAGTACACGTTTGTCTCCAGGCAGGCTTTGGAAATGTAAACCCATGTAGGAGGATCTATGCTTCAGGCTGGCTCCTCTAAAGTGAACAACTTCTAATTAATTTTTTTAAATACTGCTACAGGCTCCTCTTAAATTAAGGCAAAGTGTCTTCTACTTTCCTTTACAGAAAGGCATTGTAAATTATATTTAATCTGATTAGGTAGGGAAAAATAAACCAGCTGTACTTCTAGGAGCTTTAAATATGTCCTTTTAAGTAGCATTTGAAAGAACACTCTTTATATCAACTCACTTTAACATGAGGTTAAGCACATTTAAACAGTCAGTTTAAAGTGCCACACAATTTTAATATTATTGCAGACCTCTTGTTAGGAGGACACCTTACAGAGGGAAAAATATTTGGGCAAAAACTGCTGTCACCAAATTGTAATTTACTGACTCTGAAGGTGTTAAAAGAGTAGACCAATAGAAATTTAAGATTATCCACCAAGGAAATGAGCCTTGAAATCTGTACCACAATGTATTTAGTTACAATTTCATTTCTGAGAGAAATTCTATTTTTTTAAAAATCACATAAATATTTTCAAATAAGGAAAGATATACTGGGGAATCGGAAAGGGATTATGTCTCCTGGCCATTTCCTCCATCCAGAGGACTTTATTTTGCAAAGCAGATGAATCACCTTACCCACATGAGCAATGAAAAGTCAATTCATCATTTTAAAACAATGGTCTCAGCTGACTCAGCTGAGCCTTGGAAAGGGCCCCTGGTGCTGGATGTGATCCAGGCTGCCCTGGATACAGCATTTGGGCAGAGCAAGGAGCAGGACCTCAGCCTAACTCTTTCTTCATTTTATTATGTCACATTTTTGTTTGATAATAGAAGGTGTGAACATGAAGACTGGTATTTATGAAAGAGGTGAAATTGTAACCCAGCCTTGCAGTTTGTTCCATGTACACAAAATCAAACCCAACATTTAACTCGTGACTGGTATGACCTCCTCAAAGAGGTCAGGACCAGAAGCACAAGGAGATGTTAAAAAGAAGGTTCAAACTGACAAACAGCTATAAGTAAACACCAGTGTTTAGCAGAATCCCACTCTGTGACCAAGGGGTGTGTGTGTTATAGCAGAGCTGAAACTAAAAAAAGAGATTGTAATTTGTGTTAGGTAATATGCTTAAGTGAATAGTAAAGAGCTGGAATAATTTGTAAGAGGATTTAGAGAGATCCAAGAGAATATGAAACACAAGTATGCCATGCTGAGGAGAATTCTTCATTTTTGAAAATGGCTGGACAGTGGCATTCAGGAGTATTTTGCCAGCTCTATTATTTTTTTCTTCCTGGCTTCTTGTCACCTGATATTGAGAAAACCAAGGCAAGATTTGTTGCTGCTTTCATGTTGTTCCTTCCTCATTAACTTCTGTGCCTCAAGATCTAAGGCACTTTTTTGGGGTAATGGGTGTCAGCTGGGGAACTCTGAAGACAGTTGTTGCTGCTAAATGCAGAAAATCTGGACCATTTTCTACACTCTCAGTCCCACCCAAGCTCTTAAGAGAGAACTTAGCCCATGGCTCTAAATGGCAGGCACAGCACAGCTGATAAGTCAGTACTGTGGAGATCAGATCACCTCAGAAAGGAAGATGCCTGTCATTCACAAGAATTCTGTATTGCTATATACTTTACCCAGTGCAAAATGACCCATCAAACTTCATCATCTGTAATCCAAAACCAGGTAGGAAATGAAGGGAACAAATAGCAATAACAGAAGTCTCCCTTCCTGGAAAAGTACAGCATTTCTTTCACTCTAACCAGCACTGGTGCACAAAAATCTACCTGACCCTGCTCATTTGGGCAGATCTTCTGATCAGAGACCCACAAACCAACTGCTACCTCTTAGGGAAGGATATTGATTAACTTGTTACAGAAGCATCCTACCTTCTAAACTCATAAAAATCTAAAACAGTTTAATCCTCCTCACTAATAATTACCAGAGTTTTAAGCAGTTCCATTCTGAAATTCAAAATAGACATAACACTTGGGCACCTGTAATTATCTTTATGGAAATTAAGATTTCCATTAGGTTAGGGCACTTTACATAGATGAGGCAGAAAAATTACAGGATTCAGAGACCAAAACCTGAAAATGCACAGGCTGTAATGCAAAACAGGCTTCACATTTCTGGTGAAGACAATTAACCACAGGAATACAGGAAGGTGATAGATTCACCTCCTCTGGATGACTTTCTCAATGGTTTACTGTATCTCACACATGAGACAGTAGAAAAACAGTAGTTATTAAATGATGTTTTCCACTTTGTGTTTTACATGATGTCCAAACAATGGCAATGATTCCTCCTGCCTTTACTGTTAACAAAATGTGCAGTTGTTACCAATCCACATTTGGGTACTTTATCATAGGATAAACTTTAAAAAAGGAAATTATATTGTTAAACCCTAGAGCTCAGCTGAAAACACTAGTACATGGCATGCAGCTAGAATTAAAATTAAGTTGTAAAATTGGTATGTAAATATCATACCATCTATCATTCACGATTCAAAAACCAGCCAGGAGAAGAGGAACCAAAATAACAAAAGGTATAAGCTGTAATTGTATCACTAGGCATCCTTTATGCCTCTAATAAAGTACTGGAGCTTAGTTGCTGCTGAGAGGAGGAAAAGCTGATAGTACCCTGGTTGATGTTGCAGTACAAAGGAAGCAGAGAATCCTCATCTGCAGATAAAAGAGACATAAGCACTAATGAAGACATGCTTAAAAAAAAAGAACTCCCTCCCAGTCTAGTAGCCTGAAGGCATCTTAAGTGAAACGTCTGAGAATGAAAACCAATCTGTTTAATTAATGCTGAACACTAATCGTTAACACCAATTACATAACAAAAACTATCTCAAGACAGGGATTCATGCACTAGGAAACTAGATACAGTAAACAAAACAATAATTAAAGTGCTGAACATACTTGGTTCTCTAACAAGTTCTAGTGCATTTACACTTGTGTAAATACAGGATTGTATCCCTCAGCTGTGACAGGGATGAGCCATTGGGGCTGGTGAGCTCTGTGATGTGGGATTTCCAGCATGACCTGTGATGTTCACTGCCATGGTTCACCTCTATTCCCCTGGTGTAGTTAGAGGCTGCTATTTCCCAAGCTTTTTTCATAACTGGTTTGGTTTAACTGGTCCCCGAGTCAGCATTTTGTGATTAGAACGAGCCAGAGCATAAACAGCAGCTGTTCACAGTCTCTTCTCAAGCAGCAGTGAGGTGGCATCAAATGAAGACAAGAAGTGACAAGTTCAGAACACAGGAAGGAAGTTACCTGCTTCAAATACTGCAAAAGGTTGCAGATGCTACAAAATACAGCGATTCCAAAAGTGAAGAAATACCAGCATCGTGGGTGCAAAAGGAAATAAAACTCTACTGAGTTGGAAATTGGAACTGCAAATGTCAGAACACAGCATAAAATCTGAGGAAATAGGGAATGATTTGCTTGTTCATCCAGTCTTTCCCATTTCTGTTGCCTGAGGCTGGCTGTGGCTGCACATGAGTCCTTTCAAGCCTGTCCTTTTACCTGGAGATTCTGAGATTGCACCTGTCTTTTTTTCTTTCTCCTCTATGAGGAACCTATAGTGACCTCTACAGTGAATGCTAAGGGGCTTACTATAGTGTTTTCAAACTGAGTAGCATGGTTACTTGGTGGACACATATAATTGCATGTCAAATGGCAAAACCAAGGCTGGTTGCCTTGTCTGTGGCATGCTTCCATTTTAATTACACCTTGAACCCTTTGCCTTTTGCTGCTGCAAAGCTGAGAGATCCTCTTAAGATGGAGAAGGCAGCCCCTGCCTCGACAGCTGCAGCCAGCTCTGCTCTCCTCACTGGGCTGGCACTGCTGCCTGCCCACAGGTAAAACAAGCACAGCTCATCTCTCCACCAGACAGGTTATGCAATTCTGATTGCTGACTCCTGCCAGCCCCACTTCCTGAGGTGCTCTCTAAGGAGCATATCTGTCTCTGCTACAGCAATCTTCACTTCCAAATACCTGCAGGGATCCCTTGCTGTGCCCTCTGCTCCCAGCACCCTCATTCCCAGGTGCTGTTCTTCTTCCTTTAAATCTAACAGAAAAGGCTGAGATGCCCAAAAGCAAACAACCCAAATGGATCATTTTCTTGTCTGACTCAGATCTTTGCACTGTGCAAAGCTCACACCTCCTGCTGACTGGTGGACCCCAGGCATAAAACCTCAGCAGTGTCTCCAAGAGATATAATAGTTGGTGTTATCAAGAAACTGCTGAGCTGCTGTGTCTGATACACTGCCATAAAGCAGTCACTTCCACCCAGCCTAACACACCACCCTGCATCAGCTGCTTACTCCCTTTGCAGCTCTGAAAGATGCTCACTCAGTTTAGGTCATTTGGCCAGAATTGGTTGTCTCAGGGCACTGTGCAAAGTTGAAGCCCTTTCTATCTCTCCCTCTCTGGTTAATTTCCTCTACCTTCCCCCTAAAAGAATCAGAGCAGAATTTTGCTCAGTCCATCCACTCCCTTCTGTTCCTGGTCCCCGTTAGCAGCAAAAAAGCTTTCCTTTGTCAGATTAGTTGGTCTGTGACTGACAAGCAATTACAATAAGTAATTTCATTTCAGTGGAAGATAATAAAACGTGATACCATAACTACCCACAGAGCCCCCAAAGTATTCATGTTCACTTTAATAACCTGGTGAGATGCTGTTAATCTTGACAGAGGCTGCCCAGCAGGTGCTGGGGAGCTGAATCTTCATATTCTTTCCCTGTTTGATGATCCTTCTACAGGGAAAGCTTCAAGCTGTTAAAATGCAATGGCCCTGCTCTATTTTTTAATTACATTTAGTTTATTAGAGATACAATCAGATGCATAACAAATCCTGGAGCCTGCCCTACCTTATTGAGAGGGAAAGGGACATCTGACTCATTCAGGCTCTCACAATCTCGGACGTGTGGAGCCATTTCCCTCTGGGAGCCAGAGGCATTGAAAGGAAATAGACAGCAGAGGGGGAATTCTGTTGTTTTCAAAAGCCCGTGATTTTTACTGATATTTCCCTGCCATGCACAGGGACCTCTTCAACACTAGTTGCCTTTTTTATCAGATGTTCCTCTTAAAGCCAAGATGTGCCAAGGAAATCTGGGTGCCTGTTTGCCATTTAAAGTTCAGTCTGCCTGTTTCCTCTGGACCAGAGAGTAAACGAGCTGTGTAAGGGTGAGGGGATAGATGCAGCTGGTGCCAAAAAATATAGGCCTCCCCCCTTTAGAAAAACTGCCTTTACTAGCACTGCAGAAACATTAGCTTCCCTTGAAATGACACTCCTGGATGCACAAGAGGAGGACTAGGGGGAAAGCAGAATTTGTACCAGAAGTACATCAGTGTCTCAACAGTGAAATGGGGACACTTTGAAAGCATCTTTGAAAGCCTGGGTATTTCTCAGCACATGCATCACCTTGGTGCACATCTGACCCCTGCTCCTGAGCAAGCAGAATCCCATCCTGCTATGAGAGCAAAGACAAAACGAACCCCTCAACATCCTGCCAGCACTCCAGAGGGGATCATCAAACACACGGGACGTGCTGAGTCCAGAGAGGAGCTCAGGGCTGGAGCATGGCAATCTGAACTGTGCCCATCACAGAGAGGAGCCTGACACCTGATCTGTGCAGAGAAGGAAACAGGGAGAGAGGGAGCAGGGGCCAGTCAGACAGGTTTCCACAGTCTCAATGGCCCTTTTTGTGACAAACCTATTTTCAAAACTTCTTTAGCCATAAACACACAATAGTGGAGGTGAGAAGGCAGAAACCTTTCTTGGAGAGGGCTAGTTCAGGGGCTGAAATGTGAGGATGCTCCTTTTAAATTAAGGGGAGAAAGCCAAAATGCTGCTCTCAGCCAAGGCAAATGAGGCTTCTGCTGCTAAAACTTCCATGTCCATTTGGGAAGCCAGAGTCTAGATACAAGATAGACTGGAAGGCCAGCATGTTCCTCATCAAAATCCACAAGCTGCTCTTTGATAGCATCTTGTTCATGTTAAATCCACAACTGTGATTAAATTGTTTTCTGAGTTCTTGAGAAGTAACTGAAATGCTTAGAAATGATCCAAGAAAATTACAATAATAATTGATATGGCTGTCTCCCTCTTGCAAAGATAATATGCAGATTTCCATCCCCCAGCAGGTGGCTTCCTGATATGACCTCTTCAGAAAGGAGGGTCTACATGGCTCAGATCTCACTCTGTTGCAAACTGAGAGATGGGAAAGTGTCGTGGTTTGACACTGGCCAAACACCAGGTACCCATGAAAGTCGCTCACTCACCCTCCCTGCCACAGCAGGGCAGAGGAGAGGAAAAAAATTAATGAAGGGTTCATGAGTTGAAATAAGGAGCAGGATAAAACACTCCAAGGGCAAAACAGGCTCAACTTAAAGGTAAAAAAAGTATTTCTAACAAAAGGAAGACAATGAAGAGTAAAATACGCCCTTCAAAACACCTTTTTTTCCCCAGCCCCTCCCTCCTTCCCATTGACAGCTGAGGCAGACAGGGCACGGGGAAGTGTGGTCAGTGTTTGTCACCTGAGGTTTTCTCCCTCTGCTCTGGCAGAGGAGACCTTCCCCTGTCAGAGCGTGGGGTCCCTCCCGTGGGAGCAGCTCTCTGGGAACTCCTCCAGCACGGATCCACTCTGGTGAGCAGCGGTGCTGCCAAAGCTGCTGAGGGTGAGTCCCTCCCAGGGCACACAGTCCCCCAGGCTGCTGGGGGGGGGCACTGCCACGGGGTGCAGTCCTCCAAGGACAGGTGCTCCAGCCCAGAGCAGGGCCCCCTCTGTCCACTGGGTCTCCCACTGGGACACAGCCTCCTCCAGGCATCCCCCTGCTCCGGCATGGGCACCTCCCCAGGGGCTGGGGTGGATCTCTGCATCCCCCTGGATCCCCAGGGGCTGGGGGGGCACAGCTGCTTCACCATGGTCTCTCCACAGCTGCAGAGCAATCTCAGCTCTGGTCCCTGGAGCACCTCCTGCCCCTCCTCCCCCACTGACCCTGGTGTCTCCAGGTTGTTTCCCTCACATGTTCTCATCTCCTCCTCTTCTCTGGCTGGAAGAAAAACTGTGCCCCACTTTGTTTTGATTTTCTTCTTAAATGTTATCACAGAGGTGCTCCCAACCTCTCTAACTGGCCCAGCCTTGGCCAGCCTTGGTACATCTCTGGAGCCATCAGGGACTGGCTCTGCTGGACATGGTGGGAGCTTCCAGCAGCTTCTCACAGAAAACACCTCTGTGCCCCCCCACTACCAAAAACCAGGCTGTGCAAAACCAGCACAGAAAGGCATGAGCATCGTTTCAGTCTTCTATTCTTCAACCAATATATGTCCAAATCCTGTGGAATTTCAAGGGAACTCATTATTTGTGGTGAACACTGCTCTGAAACACACTGCATACTTGTCTCAGAGAGTTAATTCCCCTGCACTTCTGTCATTTCTTTACAGAAAATGAAGCTTTAGAAGAGAAGAGTAATAGATCTGTTCAAGATAGCTGAGCTGTGTTTTTCTCCAAACATTTCTCAAAGCAAAACTACAAAATGTTCCTGGTATTGTCTAGAAATCTACTTATGTTACTTCATTAAATATACTTCCCCTTATTCCAGAGGGTCTTCTTGAGTTTGCATAGTGAAAATGGAAAAAATTAACTTCTGTATTTCCTTCATATTGAAAACCTGGGAAATAAATAACCTTGGGCTTTCTGTCTTCCAAGAAGAGAGGTGATGCAAGAACAAGCTAAGTGCAGCTGACTTACCTCAGTCCAAACCAAAGAGAGAGCCTCTTGCATAAAATAAAAAGGTCAAGAGTATAAAGATGTGATCTCGATGGGGAAGAGAGCCAAGAAAACAGTTCAGTATTTAAATAGCTGATTAAATAAAATATAATTAGGGCTAGGCTGGCCCCTTTCCCAGAGTTCATAAAGGCACACAAGGAATCTCCTCTGGGGGCATGCAGCCTGACACGTGCCTTTGTTAGATCAGGCCATTTAAACAGCTGACCTTTTTTAGTGTCAGCTTCTGTTTGTTCACCTCCCTCAGCCCTCTCTGGAGCTACCCTTTCATACTGCTTGCCTCATGTCTCCCCCACCTTTAGATGTGTCAGGAGACAAATTAAATAAACCAGAACTACAACAGAATGAGAAGTTCCAGAAAGCCTTTGTTGTAATTTATTTCCCAGGTTTGTGGAGCAGCAGCCTGACTCACATAGCCTCGGAGGGTTTGGTGAGCCCAGCTCCCTAGAGTTTGGAAATCCCAAATTGTAGAAGACAAAGCTGTTTTGAGGGAAGCATTGCACAGAGCTAACCCAGGTAAGTATTTGACCTGTTTTCATCAAGCTCCCAGGGACACCAAAGCCTCATTTTGCATAATTCCAGTTGGCTGATGTGCTCTCTGCTTGACTGGCATCAGTACCCCACTGCTCTGCTAAGCCTGAGGAACAGATTTTTAGCAGAAAATTAAATCACTTGAGCACAGCCCACCCCAGCCTGTTTCACAACTTCTAGACAGGTGGGTTTTATTACATTAGTCCATTCCTCAGGCAGAGAGTTGGCTTCCTGTGTTGACACTGACCATATGGACATATGGTCCATATGGTATGGAGCACAGGGAGTGCCACATTTTAGAAAGAAAAATTCACACCAGTAAAGAACCTGCCCAGAGATGCCCAGAGAAAAAACAGGTGAAGATTGGGATGGAGAGGTTGTAATTGCATTTCTCTCTTCTTAAAAAGACTAAAGTCTGATTGAAAAAAAAAAAAAAAACTTGAAGTCAATGTGAGTCTTTGCACTGCCTACAGGAAACTTTGAATCCCAGTTTGATTTGGGAAGAGGGGGGAGAATTGCAGCGATCAAGACTTTTTTCTCTGAAGTGAAACAATGACTCGGGCTCTAGAGCTAATGAAAGGACAAATTATGCTGCACTGCTCAAGGAGATACACACATTCACCCTGCACAATGTGTTTTGCAGGAGGCACCTCCCTTCCAGGTTGTTTGGATATTTTTGATGAATTCTGATTCCTGTCAAAGTTCATTTGAAGGAGAGATATAAATTCAGAACATAACCTCCCATCTATATATGTGGAAAATGCGTCCATCCAGTAAGTCCAAATTCTAGTCAAACATCACCTCCCAATTATTTACAATGCTGTAAATATTGATGAAATATATACATTCATAATGATTTTAGTCTTAATTGATGCTCCACATAATTTGCACACGTGACTGTTTTCACACTCATCAGAGGAATACAATCTCAAACACTTTGAGAGGAACACGGAGTGAGCAGAGTCCTAAACAAACAGATGAATTCTAACAGTGTCAAATGAGGGTAATGGAGAGGATTTTGTATGTTTTGTATCAGAGATCCTGAGAAATGTCTCAGGAGTTTTTATTATCCCCATTACAGCAGCAAAGATGAATCTGTCAGATGGAAGGCCATGAACAAAATGAACAGAAATATTGTGGACCTACCTAAGGTCAGAGAATAACTCACAGGAGCCTTACCAGACTTGCTGGGTTTACCTAGTGTTTCTCCATCTATCCTATACAACATTCCTTTAAATTGTATCTACTGAATGTCAGCACCAGGCTGCCCACATGAAAACTGACCCTCCTGGCTGGTAGTTTTGCACCCACTTAGTCTTCCTTTCAAGCCATTATGGCCCCAAGCTGGAAAGATCAGAAGAAACTGCTTGGGGATTTCAGCCCATTAGTTTAAAGGTAAGGAGTGAGATGAATGGAAACTCCCTTTCAGTGGCTAACCGGAGGTGCCTCAGGACCTGTGAGCAGGCAATGTCATTTGCCAGCGTTATTTACAACCCTGTCCTTCAGCAATAAAAAGATGGAGTTCATCCTTCAACACCGAGAGCACGGAGAATAGCAGGACTGCCTCTCAGCTGTGAGCTTTCAGCTGCCTGCTCTGACTGTCACCTCCCTAAACTCTCTCCTACTGCCTGCCCTGAGCACAGTCCTGCGGATGGTCGCACAAGTCTCACTCACAGCACCCGGGGCTGTGACATGAAGACTCTGTGATTCAGAAGGAAACTGCTCAGAAACAAGTCCTGGTGTCTGAGCAGCTCAACACACCCTGCTGTGATGTAAATCCTCTCACTCACCACCACCCCAGATCAGAGACTCTGAACATAAGAACCAGGCAGAAAAGAAATTAAGTGGTGTATAAAAGCTAATTGATCAACTATTTAGACAGCCTGAACTCTTTTAGAGGATGAAAACATACCTACTTTCACTGACATCAAGGTGCTGATACTGTATCATGTCTGCAACACTCCAAGTCTGCAAGGACCCAAAGAAATGTTTTTGCTGTCTCAATGACTGGCAAAATTACGAGGTTTGGCAAAATCATGCTTAAGTGTCTGATTTTTTCCATCGTGCTGAATTAGAGAGCTTATGGGTTAAGAGGAAATCCTCCAGTTGTCTAAGTACAAAAGAGGCCCAGACCACAGCAGTGTAAAAGAAGAAGACACAACCACCCCCCCTGCTCCAGGCTTTAGCCACCAGCCAACCTGTTGGCTAACATATGAAGAGATTCTTTTGAATGTCCAGCTGTGCCAGACATGAAAAAATGACCACAAGGATATTTTTGTGCTAATTCCCTTACTCATTTAGATTCTTTCTCCTTATCCTTCCTTCCACTTGGTTATTCTGATATGTTTTTTAAATGTGTCACAATTAGCAACATTTCCTCTGTGACTGACCTCTTGTTATACTTTTAAAGAGAAGGGTTCTTCTGGAACTATTGTCCAGATCTAATAACCTAGAGACTCAAATGTTCTTATGAACACTTACCTCCTCCAGGGTTGCAGAGATTCTGATTTCACTGGGGGAGAGGGGCTGTCCTGAACATAAACAGCCCAAAATAGTTCACTCACGACCATCCCAATTATCCTCAGTTTCCATGGTTCCCTACTCCAGTATATTTCATTTGTCCTGGTACCCTGTGGCACTGGAAGGAGGGAAGCTGGTACCAGAAGCATGAAAGATGAGGTGGGTATTCTCCATCTCCAGTGCAAGCCACACCTTTGCCACTTGCCCCTTCCCAAGAGGATGGCAGGTTACAAACCCACTCAAAACACCTGACAGCAGCCTGACCCAGCTTTCAGTGTCTGACAAAGAAAGAAATCAAGACACACTGCTTCCACCTTCCCTACTTGTGATGGAGGTAACTCTGTCTCTGTCTCTCTCCCCACCAAGAAAACACCACATTTCCAAACCCAGGCAAAGACAGACTGCAAAATGTAGATTCAGCACATTTTCAAATATATCTTGACTTACACATCAGCATAATGGTACTCCTCCTCTCAGGAAAAGATTCTGATTGCCCAGATCAATCTATTCACAAAGGTGAAGAGAACTTCCTTTTAGCCCTTTAACAAAATTATCTCGGTCATCACAAGATCAGCAGCAGGCATCGGTTCATTCCTTGCAAATTTGCAGAGTTTGCTCTTTTTTTTTTTTTTTTT